>CASHTC010001107.1:0-14999 GCA_949357725.1 Hyperoplus immaculatus
AGACTGCATAAGGGCACGGCACGTTTCTCTGAGTGATAAAGGACCTAACGTTACTTCATCTAATAAACACAATGTGCAAATTAGTTCCCCGATGAAGGAAAGTAGGAAAGCATAGAAGCTAAAGTTAGCCGCTAATGCTAGCGGCGCTAACGTGAGACGTTAAACAGGGTCGGATGTAGGCTTCAATGTACAAGTGGTACATAATTCGGTTTGTTTAAGTGTTGTACAAGGTTTCACAATGCTTAATGAACATAGTTATTTTCGGTTCTAAAGCTGTCCGATGCCAAACTTCGCCCTGTTTAAGTTTTGCCATCTACGGCAGCTCGCAGGCTGCTGCCTGAGCCTGTTCTGTTGTCTCCTACTACTAGTTAAGTATCTCCCCCTGCTGGTAGGATGTTTAATTGCTGCCCATACAGTCTATGGTGCTGCCACATAGTGAAACTCATTGCTGTGCTGCCGGACTCACACTGCGCAACACAACGGCTATATGATCGATAACAATTTCACGTGATCGACAATATTCTTAACGAGCAATGATCGATTAATCGATTAATTATGCCCATCCCTAATCAATACCAAGTTCAACATATGTGTTCCCTCTTAAAATCAATTCAAATGCAATGACAGAATTTTATCTTATAAACCACAAAAACCTGGAGGACATTATACAACACCTGAACTCCTCATCCTGTTGCCTTGACATTCTGCCCACAGGCTTCTTTAAAACAGTTTTTAGCTGTATGGCCTCAGATGTTCTACAAATTGTCAACATGTCTTTTCAGACAGGTGTATTCCCACAGGCCCTGAAAACAGCAGTCATCAAGCCACTCCTAAAAAAGAACAATCTAGATACATCGCTCATGAAAAATTATAGGCCCATATCTAACCTACCATTTTAAGTAAAATCATTGAAAAAGCTGTTTATCAACAGCTAAATAACTACTTAGCAATGAATAAATGCTTTGATGTCTTCCAGTCAGGATTTCGACAACACCACAGCACTGAGACTGCTCTGGTTAAGGTCCTCAATGACATCCACTTAAACACAGACAGTGGCAAAAGTTCTGTCTTAGTTTTACTGGATCTCAGTGCCGCTTTTGACACAGTTGACCACAGCATATTACTAGATCGACTAGCAAACTGGGTTGGACTTTCTGGAACTGTACTAAGCTGGTTTGAATCCTACTTAAAGGATAGAGACTACTATGTGTCAATAGGCAATTTCACATCTGAGCGGACACATATTGAATGCGGGGTCCCCCAAGGTTCCATTCTTGGCCCTCTTCTATTTAACATCTACATGCTCCCACTAGCTCAGATTATGAATAAGAACAAATTATGCTACCATAATTATGCAGACGACACGCACATTTACATAACCATATCACCAGGAGACTACAGTCCGATACAGGCACTGAGTAAGTGCATTGAACAAATCAATGATTGGATGTGCCAAAATTTCCTTCAATTAAACAACGATAAAACTGAAGTAATTGTCTTTGGTGCCAAAGATGAACAATTAAAAGTCAGCGCACAGCTTACATCCGTTATGTTAGAAACCACACCCCAAGCCAGAAATCTTGGTGTTGTTATAGACTCCGACTTGAATTTCAAGAAACACATAAAATCAATTAATAAATCAGCCTATTACCACCTAAAAAACATATCAAGAATTAAAGGGCTTATGTCTCAGCAAGATTTAGAAAAACTTGTCCATGCATTTATCTTTAGTAGACTTGACTACTGTAACAGTGTCCTTGCTGGCCTTCCAAAAAAATCTATCAGACAGCTTCAGCTAATTCAGAACGCTGCTGCCCGAGTCCTCAATAGGACCAAAAAAGTAGATCACATTACCCCAGCTCTGAGGTCTTTACACTGGCTTCCAGTCACTCAAAGAATTGATTTCAAAATACTGATGTTGGTTTATAAAGCACTAAATGGTTTAGGGCCAAAATACATTACTGATATGCTGATACGTTATGAACCGTCCAGAGCCCTTAGGTCGTCTGGGACAGGTCTACTTACAGTCCCCAGAGTTAGGACTAAACAAGGAGAAGCAGCTTTTAGTTATTATGCACCAAATATCTGGAACAAACTCCCAGAGAACTTGAGGTCTGCTGCAACTCTCAGTTCTTTTAAATCGAGTCTGAAGACTTTTTTGTTTAATGTGTTTTATGTATTCTAATCTTGCCCCTGTAAAGCACTTTGAGTGGCCTTGTGTCTGAATTGTGCTATATAAATAAACTTGCCTTGCCTTGCCTATGCCTAGGGACCTGTTATTTAATGAGACCATATTAACACAACCTGTTCCATTGAGCCTGAGTCTGTCTGTCTGTCTGTCTGTCTGTCTGTCTGTGAAATGTGCTGTAGAAATAAAACTGATTTCAAATCAAATGCATTTTATTTGTATAGCCCAGAATCACACATTTGCATTTGCCTCAGTTTCATTTGTAGTTTCCCTGTCTTCTCTCTCTCTATCTCTGGTTCCAGACCTCCATGCCACCCTGTCCCTCGGGGTAACTGGCCCCCCATGTGTGCTCTCCACTGGGCCTAGAAGCAGCTCATAGGTGCCCCCCATGCCTGTCTGGTTCTCCTAGCAGCTCATAAGGTAATAGGTAATATTAGAAAGCTTCCTGAAAAGTTACTGTTTCACTGTTGTTGTTTACAGCAGCAGGGCCCACAGTTTGGTTTACAAACATATTCTAGTCTTACGTTTGGTTCCAGGTTCCTCAAAACAATTAGATTTATGATGATAGAATTATTCAATACTAAGAATTACATGTAGAGAAAATATGTTGAGTAAACTAACTGCAGGCTCTGTGAATGTAAACAAACCCCCTCCTCTGAAACTGCACAGTGACCCTTTAAGTATAATATATGCCACAGAGAAGCTATGATGAAGGTGCTGTGGGAATGTTTTACACTAAAAAAAAAAAAAAAAAGTAGGGGAGAACGGGGTAATGTGAGACACTTTTTACATTTGCTCTCCTCTATGCGAGCTAAAGTGATTTATCAGTCAAATTTACAAATGTACCGTTAATTCAGGATGTTTCCTAGAAATGGGCATTAGCAGAATTTATTCAAGACAAAGGGCAGTGAAAATATAGCCCCTTTTACACAGCCAGTGAAAGCCGGGAATATGCCGGCCTTTCGGCCCTCCGCCCTGCTGTATAAATGCGACCGTTGCGGAATGGGGGAAGAAAGGTGCGAGAGATTGTTCCGGGAATTTTACTACCTCGGGGGGTAGTAAGATTGCCGACACAATCAGTTCCGCCTCTCTGTTTAAATGCTCCAGCTTGTTGTTGCGGAACAGGGGGGCGTTTGACGTTCCATAGCCTACGTTCTAAACATGCGACCATGTTAGCAGTTGAAGGATTTAACCACGGCGGCCTGATTGTCCAGTAAAAATCACCAAATAAGTCTATTTCTGCCCAGGGGAAGTTGTACAATGGGAAAGCTAGGCTAGGCTAAGCTAGGCTTCGACCGGTTCGCCGCCGCTATTATTATCCTAAGTCTGAGCGTATATCCACACTTTATTTCTGCCTACAGTAACGTGACTTCACACACTGTGTGTATGTCTGAATGGCAGAGCACTGCCACCAAAGAGACTCGCTCACAGCCAACCTGTCACACACACACACACACACACACACACACACACAAACACACACAAACACACACACACACACACATGTTGGACTCAGCGCGTATCGAGATCAACTGGCACATCGTGGGGACAGTAAAATACGGCCCTCTTACTGCAAGCTCCAGCACTTCTGCTCTCAATTCACCGGCCAGTGTTGTTGTTGTAAAGCAGCTGACCGGCGCGGCGCTAAATGTTTACGTCACACTTGACGCTGTTTACAAGCACCTCTTTCATTCCGGAACACTGTGTAAAAGGAGCTACTGATGCGCCAGCAGGCCGGCGTTGCTTGGTTCTGTGCAAATAACACCTAATAAAGCAGAGCCGGCAAATTGCCGCTCTTTCGTTCCGTCAATATGCCGAAATCTCTGTGTAAAAGGGGCTTGTTTAAAAAAAAAAAGTTGTCTTGTGTCTCACTTTACCCCGGCTGTGGGGTAAACTGAGACAGACCAGAGAAATCAAGGGGGTAAACTGATCCACTTACTTTTTCCACTCAGTATTCTAACTGTTACAACATGTGTTGTTCTGGTAGTTTCAGACAGCTAGCTTGAAAACCAAATATTCCAAAACTAATGTCGGGCTAGTAACAGAATCATGGGGTTTGGTCAATTAAGAAAAACATTTTTCTAAACACTTGAAAGTAACTCTGATCAAATACACCATATAATTCATATTCAATCATTAACATTAAAATGACAGATAGAACCAGTTAGATTAAAACACAGTCTGGGGGTCAGAACACAGGACCCTTAGAGTCAGCTAGTGTCTGGGGGTCAGAGCACAGGACCCTTAGAGTCAGCTAGTGTCTGGGGGTCAGAGCACAGGACCCTTAGAGCCAGCTAGTGTCTGGGGGTCAGAACACAGGACCCTTAGAGCCAGCTAGTGTCTGGGGGTCAGAGCACAGGACCCTTAGAGCCAGCTAGTGTCTGGGGGTCAGAACACAGGACCCTTAGAGCCAGCTAGTGTCTGGGGGTCAGAGCACAGGACCCTTAGAGCCAGCTAGTGTCTGGGGGTCAGAACACAGGACCCTTAGAGCCAGCTAGTGTCTGGGGGTCAGAGCACAGGACCCTTAGAGCCAGCTAGTGTCTGGGGGTCAGAGCAAAGGACAATCAGAACCAGAACAGTCTGCGACTCAGAACAGGACTAGACCCAGCTGTCATTTTACATCTTTTGAGTCTTTTTTTCTGCATCTGTTTTATTGGGATCATTCATTGAATAAAGACACATTTCTTAGAGTCTATTGGTGTTAAAGGTCACTCTCCTGTCCCCCACATACATACGTGCCAAACCATGCCTTTGCTGACACCCCTTCAACCATCAACCCCCACCTCCAGCCCACATTGTCTCTATTAAAACTAGTCTCCTTGCTACCTCAAATATAATGGATTCATTAAAAGCGGGCACAGACACTGTCTCACTTTACCCCACAGCATTTGTCTCACTTTACCCCACTGCCACAATTTGAGAAAAAACTACATCTCTCAGCTAATCAGGCTAATCTTCAGTTATCATCATCACATGGTTTCATATGTTGGTAGTTCATTAACATGCGTAATAGTTTTTCTACCTGAATCAATTTGCTTTGACACAACAATCGATTAAGTTGACGGCAAGAAAATTTACTTTTACATGCAAAAAATATTTTTTTGTGAAAAAACAGCACCATGAGGTCCTCTCTTTCATGGCCAAGGGGAAATGAGAGGGGCTTGAAAACATAAATCTCACATGACCAAAAATGTGTTCCATTGCCTAGATGCAGTGGGTGTCTCACATTACCCAATGTCTCACATTCCCCCGTTCTCCCCTATAACCTATGCCTGTCTGGTTCTCCTAGCGGCTCCAGGGCAGCATGTCGGTGGCTCAGCCCCAGAATGAGCCCCCTGAGGGGGGCTGGCCGTCTCTCGAGGGCCTGGGTCTGTCCCAGAAGGACCTGGTCCTCGCTGAAGCTCTGCAGATGGAATACGACGCTCTGTCCAGACACAAGCATGACAAGAGCGGGCCGACACACACACCATCACCGTTACCTGCACAGACACACACACGGACACACACACAGACACACACACGGACACACACACAGACACACACACAATTACCTACACAGACACACACACGGACACACACACAGACACGCACACAATTACCTGCACCCTTACAGACACACACACAGACACACACACAGTTACCTGCACAGACACCATCACAGTTACCTACACAGTCACACACACAGACACACACACAATTACCTGCACATACACACACACAGTTACCTTCACACACACCCTCACAGACACACACACAGTTACCCACACACACACCCACACACACGCCTACACCCCCCCCTAGTCGGACAGGGGACCCCCCAGGAGGCAGCAGCAGTGAAGAGAGGTCTGAGCCCTCTCTGAACCAGCCGTCAGGGTCCCAGTGCCCCCCCTCCCTCCCGCCCAGAGCCAAGCGGTCCCCTCTCATCCTGGAGCCTGCAGACCTCAGGAAGGGGTCCGGCCTGGGGGACCCACTGGGACCAGGCTGTCTGACCAAAGGTTTGACTCTTCTTCTACATGTGTTTAACATCATAGTTTTCTATTCTGCCCCGTTTACCACTCACTCACTCACTCACTCACTCACTCACTCACTCACTCACTCACTCACTCACTCACTCACTCACACACTCACTCACTCACTCACTCACTCACTCACTCACTCACTCACTCACTCACTCACTCACTCACTCTGATATGATGAATACCTGTAAACATTTCTAATAAAGCCAGCATGTATGGATATTTAGGATTGGTTGACAGACAGACAGACAGACAGACAGACAGACAGACAGACAGACAGACAGACTAATTGATATATTGTCTGTGTGTTTCAGATGACTTGCCCCCGGCCCTGCCCCCCAGGAACTCCCTGCCCCCCCCGGTCTCCACGGCGACGCGTGATGTGAACCTCTTCAGGCCGGACGGCGACACGCCCAAACTCAGTTGTGATGTCATAGTGCCCAAACTCAGCTGTGACATCACTGACCTGAACTATGAGTCCATCAACGACTCACTGTCTAAGCTCAACGCGAGACGCACCAACATGGACCAATCAGGTGAGGACGCCATAAGTATCTATCTGTCTGTCTATCTATCTATCTATCTATCTATCTATCTATCTATCTATCTATCTATCTATCTATCTATCTATCTATCTATCTATCTATCTATCTATCTATCTATCTATCTGTCTGTCTGTCTATCTATCTGTCTATCTGTCTGTCTGTCTGTCTGTCTGTCTGTCTGTCTGTCTGTCTGTCTATCTGTCTATGAATGCTGACCATAATCATCTTTTGAATCTAAGTAAAGCTTTCTTTTCTTATTGGTCTTGACTGAAGTTTTCTTGGTCCAATCAGGGAAGCCGGTGGCGCGCAGTAAGACCCTCCCCCCTCAGGTCCCGCCCAGGACATACACACCTGTCGCCCGGAGCAACAAGAACCAGCGCCGCGCCTCCGCAGACCCGGTAAGTAACTCACTGACCTGTACCTGTGCCAACCCCACCTGAAACCAGTCCCACCTGGACACAGCTCTGGCTTTCAGCGTACAGAGATTGGATGGCTCTCAGAAGGGACCCCCTCACCCCCTCACCTCTCACCTCTCACCACCTCACCCCCTCACCTCTCACCCCCTCACCTCTCACCCCCTCACCCCTCACCCCTCACCTCCTCACCCTCTCACCTCCTCACCCCCTCACCCCTCACCCCCTCACCTCTCACCCCCTCACCCCCTCACCTCTCACCCCCTCACCTCTCACCCCCTCATCCCTCACCCCCTCACCTCTAACCCCTCACCCCCTCACCCTCTCACCACCTCACCCCTCACCCCCTCACCTCTCACCCTCTCACCCCCACACCTCTCACCCCCTCACCTCTCACCCCCTCACCCCTCACCCCTCACCCCTCACCTCTCACCCTCTCACCCCTCACCTCCTCACCTCTCACCCCCTTACCCTCTCACCCTCTCACCCCCACACCTCTCACCCCCTCACCCCCTCACCCCTCACCCCCTCACCTCTCACCCCCTCACCCCCTCACCTCTCACCCCCTCACCTCTCACCCCCTTACCCCCTCACCCCCTCACCTCTCACCCCCTCACCCTCTCACCCCCACACCTCTCACCCCCTCACCCCTCACCCCTCACCCCTCACCCCCTCACCTCTCACCCCCTCACCCTCTCACCCCCTCACCCCCTCACCCCCTCACCTCTCACCCCCTCACCCCTCACCTCTCACCCTCTCAGCCCTCACCCCCTCACCTCTCACCCCCTCACCTCTCACCCCCTCACCTCTCACCCCTCACCCCCTCACCTCTCACCCCTCACCCTCTCACCCCCTCACCTCTAACCTCTCACCTCCTCACCCCCTCACCCCCTTACCTCTTACATCTCACCCCCTCACCCTCTCACCCCCTCACCCCCTCACCTCTTACATCTCACCCCCTCACCTCTCACCCCCTCACCCTCTCACCCCCTCACCTCTTACATCTCACCCCCTCACCCCCTCACCCTCTCACCCCCTCACCCCCTCACCTCTCACCCCCCTCACCCTCTCACCCCCTCACCTCTCACCCCCTCACCTCTCACCCCCTTACCCCCTCACCCCCTCATCTCTCACCCCCTCATCCCTCACCCCCTCACCCCCTCACCCCCTCACCCCTCACCCCCTCACCTCTCACCCTCTCACCCCCACACCTCTCACCCCCTCACCCTCTCACCCTCTCACCCCCTCACCTCTCACCCCCTCACCCCTCACCTCTCAGCCCTCACACCCTCACCTCTCACCCCTCACCTCTCACCCCCTCACCCCCTCACCCCCTCACCCCCTCACCTCTTACATCTCACCCCCTCACCTCTAACCTCTCACCTCCTCACCCCCTCACCCCCTTACCTCTTACATCTCACCCCCTCACCCTCTCACCCCCTCACCCCCTCACCTCTTACATCTCACCCCCTCACCTCTCACCCCCTTACCCCCTCACCCTCTCACCCCCTCACCCCCTTACCTCTTACATCTCACCCCCTCACCCCCTCACCTCTCACCCCCTCACCTCTTACATCTCACCCCCTCACCCCCTCACCTCTTACATCTCACCCCCTCACCCCCTCACCTCTCACCCCCTCACCCTCTCACCCCCTCAGCTCTTACATCTCACTCCCTCACCCTCTCACCCCCTCACCCTCTCACCCCCTCACCCCCTCACCTCTCACCCCCTTACCCCCTCACCCCCTCACCTCTCACCCCCTCACCCCCTCACCCCATACTCCCAAGCCTCTAGGACCCTTGTGAGAGTGAAGAGCTGGTTGTTGTTCCACGGCCAGGAAGGAATCCGCATTGTTCCTCTTCAGTTTGAGGTTGGACTATCGGCCGAACTCTTTCCAGCAGCTTGGAGTAGATTCACCGGAGAGGCTGAGGAGTGTGATCCCCCGGTGGCTGGAACTCTCTCTCTGGTCCCTTTGTGACGAGAGGAACCACCACCCCGGCCTGACACTCCTTCAGTGCTGCACCAGACTTCCACAGAAGACCGCCCCTCCACACCTAGAGCTTTCAGCCTTTCTGGACCGATCTCATAAACCCGGGGCTTTGCCACTGTGGAGATGTTAGACTTCCTCAGTGACTTCCACCAGGGAAATTCAGGTTGATCCCCCATCAGCCTCCAGCTCTGCCCCATAGAGAGAGCTTGTTAAACGGATTCAGGAGTTCCTCAAAGTGCTCCTTCCACCGGCCGACTACCTCCTCAGTTGAGGTCAACAGCGTCCCATCCTGACTGTCCACAGCTTGGATGGTTCCCCGCTTCCCCCCCTGAGGTGCTGGATGGTCCTCCAGAAACACTTTGGTGCCGACCGAAAGTCCTTCTCCATGGTTTCTCTGAACTTCTCCCACGCCCGCTGCTTTGCCTCTGCAGCCCTTTGGGCCTGTCGGCGCCTTGTCCCTGGACTCTCCTGGGATAACACATCCCTCCTCCTCCTTCAGCTCAACAGGCGTTCGAGGGTTCCCGCCCCTTGAGACGCCTCAGACCTGGAGACCACAGCTCCCTGCCACGGCTTCAGCAATGGAAGTTTTGAACATGACCCCTAGTGTCCATTAGATCAGATGGTACGATCACAGAACCGATCATTGACCTTTGACCTAGGATGCTCTGGTGCCACATACACTATGAGCATGGTGTTCCTTATAGACAAACCATGACCAGCACAGAAGTCTAACGTGTGTGTGTGTGTGTGTGTGTGTGTGTGTGTGTGTGTGTGTCTCTCTCTCTCAGGTGACCCTTGGCTCCAGGGTGAGTGGGTTTGGTTACGAGCTGTTCCAGGTCTGTGAGGACAGGGACGAGGAAGTGGCCGCATTCTGCCACATGCTGGACGTGTGAGTGACACACACACACACACACACACACACACACACACACACACACACACACACACACACACACACACACACACACACACACACACACACACACTATGAACAAATAGCCTATCCTTATCTCTCCTTTGCAGCTTGCATTCAGCATATCACACAGTGTTTCATTCGTGCAGCAGTCATTTATATTACGCTGATAAATCACCGGAGAGGGCCATGCTGATGTGCTCCCATGGGAACGCAATCGGCCCTTTTTAGGAGCACAGTCAGGTAAAATATGAGCACATTTGCACCCTATCCACCAAAAGGTAGTCTGGGAGGCATTGAGACAAAACTTGATCCCACCATCTACTCACTCGTCAAGCTCTTTTGTGATTAAGTGAATAAGTTGGTCTACTCTCTGCTTGGTTTTGCACTACTTTGGATTTTTTTTCATGTGAAGTGTCTCTTTTGCAACATTGATTCTGGGACCGAATTAAAACTACAACCTGTGCGTTATGATCGTTGTTTGCTTCGACAAGTGGACCAGATAGGACAGCGGTCTCGGCTGAATAGCCCGTGAGCTATCGCAGCTATCAGCCACACAGACCCTGCCTGTCTTCGCTGCAGGCCCAGAAGACGCAGAACTAAGATCACAAGTCGCTACAATCATCATGGAGAAGGTACTTGTACCACACACGCAAGATTCATAACATCTTTTTGCGCTGCACTGACAGCTGTCAGGGATCTGTGTTGACGGACATTGAGCTGGCTAACTAGCCCTCTCTTGTTTTGGAAAGCAACCCTCTGATTGGCTGTCGAAAGCCACGGGTCATCAGAGTCGCTTGTAAAGTGTGAAACGGACTATTCTAAAGCTGCGTGTTTATACATGGAACGGAGTTTCACTGTGTGAGAAACTGCAAAACACGATATAGACTTTTCGGATTGATAGTCTGCACTGTGAAACATTTTGTGATGGCAAAAAATGTGTCTCTAGCTCAAGTGCATGAGCTGTTGGATCAACAAAATCAATTTTTTAAGGATTCATTACAACAGCTGGAGAACAGTTATAAGAGTTTTGTTGTAACTATAATGAACAATACCAACAGTAGACTGGATGGCATTCTAAAAGATGTGGAAGACCTCAAAGTCAGCCTTCAATACACTCAGAAGGATGTGGATCAACTCAAGGAGTCGTGCAATAAACTCTCCTCGGAGGGCAAGACTTTTGAAGGTGATATCCATAGACTAGCTGAGTCTCTACTCTCAATGGATTACAAATCAGATTACCTTGAGGGCCAGTCTAGGCGCAATAATCTGATAATTGATGGAATTCTGGAATCAGAGAATGAAAAATGGCCAGACACTGAACAGAAGGTACTGCAACTATTTGGTGAAAAACTGGATTTGGACTCAACCAAAATAGAAATCGAAAGGGCTCACCGCACTGGAAAAGCGACTAACAACGTCCAATCAAACGGGAATGGATCAAGTGCACTTGGGAGGAGACTTGACAAGCCAAGGCCCATTGTTGTGAAATTCCTCAGGTTCAAAGATAGAGAGAGAGTCATGTGGAACGCAAACAAGTTGAGGGGTTCCAAAATATTCATCAATGAAGACTACCCTGAGGCAGTGAGACAAAAGAGGAGGGAGCTGATTCCTAAGATGCTGGAGGCTCGAAAGAACGGGGACTACGCTGTTCTTAGATATGACAAGCTCATCACTCGCCCTGGTCGTCAACAAGAGAGAAGAATACAGTAGTAACATATTGAACAAGAACAATAAGACCATTTCATTATGGCTTGGTTTCATAGATAAATATCAGTAATTATTACAAATAAAATGACAAGGATGTATGCATCGTGCTTGTTCTGACTGCTGATATGAGTACACTACCAACTAAAGGCCTGTTAATGGCTCATCTTAATGTATGTAGTCTGAGAAACAAAATGCATGAAATTGGTTGTTTAGTAAAGTTGCATAATATACATATTCTAAGTATATCAGAAACACACCTGGACCCCTCATTTGAAAATGAAGAGGTTTCATTACAAGGGTACAATATCTTCAGAAAGGATAGAAATAGAAATGGTGGGGGTGTAGCAGTCTACATCCAAAGCCATATTCCTGCAGTATATAGGGCTGACCTGTTGTGTAGCAATGTTGAGGCTATATGGATACAAGTTCACCTGCCACATCTAAAACCTTTTCTTATTGGATGCTGCTACAGACCGCCGAGTGCTGACATTAAGTATTTTGATGAAATGTGTACAATGTTAGACAAAGCCTCTGATGAAAAAAGAGAATTATATTTTTTTGGTGACATGAACATTGATTGGTTGGATACTATGTGCCCGTTGAAATCCAAGCTATACTCAGTGACTCAGTCCTGTAACTTAACTCAAGTCATGTCTGTTCCAACAAGAATATTCACAAATAAGCTTGGCAAGACCTCAAAAACATGTATAGACCATATTTATACAAACAATCCTTTGCATTGCTCTAAAGCAGTATCACTATCTGTTGGATTTAGTGATCATAACTTGGTAGTTATTTCTAGAAAATCTAAAATCCCCAAGGGGGGGAATAAGATAATCTATAAGAGATCATACAAGAATTTCAACGAAGAAATATTTCTGAATGAGATGCAAAAAGTACAATGGTCCACTGTCTGTGATGAGATCGATCCTGAAGTGGCACTTGCATTGTTTATGAATTATTTTATGAAAATTGTGAATGAACATGCTCCTTTAAGGAAATTTACTGCTAAAGCTAAAACAGCCCTATGGATTGACAATGAGCTGAAACATTTGATGACCTTGAGAGACAATGCCAAGAAAATGTTTAATAAACTGTGTTGCCCCTTAGCCAGACAAGAATACTGTAAATTAAGGAATCATGTGACAAAATTAAATAAAATTAAAAAGAAGGAATATTACAAACAAAAGATTAGCGACGTTAAAAATGACAAGAAAAAACTGTGGACCACAATGAATGATATTATGGGGAGAAAATCTAAAACGTCTATTTCCTTTATTCATAATGATGGAGCATTCATAACAAAACCCTATGATATTGCGAACCATTTTAATAATTTCTTTATAGGTAAAGTTGATAAAATCCGCAATAACATGCAGGCAAGTGATGGGGTAGCATCCAACAGATTAATTAAAGAGGTAATAATGAAAAATTGTAACTGTCACTTTGAGTTTAACCTCATCAGCATTGAAGAGGTTAAGGGAATGTTAATGTCACTACCTGACAGTAACAGCTCTGGCACTGATCTTCTTGATGGTAAATTGTTGAAATTAGCTGCCAGCCACGTAGCTACTCCTATAGCCCATATATTTAACAACTGTCTAACCCAAGGTGTGCATCCAGCTCATTGGAAGGAAGCTAAAATTATTCCACTTATAAAAGATAAGAATTGTGCTTTTAATGGCCCCAATAGTCGGCCTATAAGTATTTTACCAGAATTGAGCAAATTAATTGAAAAAATTGTCTTTAAACAAATTCAGGATTATTTCACCAGTAATAAATTAATATCTGACTCACAACATGCATATAGAGAAGGATATTCCACCTGCACTGCACTTGCAGAAATGACTGACGACTGGATGACTAATATTGATAGTAGGAAATTAGTGGGGTCAGTTATGCTTGATTTTAGTGCAGCATTCGATCTAATTGACCATGAGCTGCTAATTGGAAAAGTTAAGAGCTATGGCTTTTCATCTACAGCAATAGCCTGGGTAGAGGACTATCTTACAGGACGAAAACAAAAGGTTTTTTTCAATGGCAGTTTTTCTGACTCAAAGGTCATACAATGTGGTGTGCCACAAGGTAGTTGCCTTGGTCCGTTACTGTTCTCCATATTTACTAATGATTTGCCTCTGTGCACAAAGAATGTCAATATTGTAATGTATGCTGATGACACCACTGTTTTCTGTGCTGACACTCTGTGTAATGAGCTTACAGCTAACTTGAATGGTTCATTAAATGATGTGTCTAACTGGGTCAATGAGAACAAACTGGCTCTCAACACTGAAAAGACAAAATCTATTGTGTTTGGCTCAAGATATATGCTGGCAAAAAAACCTCAGTTAAATTTAGTTATAGGTAGTACACCAATTCAACAAGTTAACACGATAAAACTCTTAGGTCTTACCATTGTTGACTCACTGTCCTGGTCAGTTCACATTGACAACATTGTAACAAAAATGGGTCGAGGGATTGGCATGACAAGAAAATGTTCATTGTATCTTACACCATCTATAATCAAACAAGTTGTACATGCTCTGGTCTTGTCAAACCTTGAGTATTGTACAATTATCTGGTCATCGGTAAACAAAAAAGACTTTCATAAACTTCAGGTAGCTCAGAACAAAGCAGCCCGTTTGGCACTGAGCTGCTCCATTCACACTAACACTGATGTAATGCATTCTAGCCTTTCATGGCTCACAGTAAAACAAAAGATCTCTCTTAATCTCTTGATGTTCCTAATGTCAGTCATAACCACCAAAATACCTGCCTTCTTTGCTGAAGGTTTAGTTAGTGTGTCTGACACACACGGTCATAGCACTAGAGGTGCAAGTAATGGACATCTAGCTTTACCTAGACCAAGGTCCAATGTACTTAAAAATACTATAATTTACAGATCAATTTCATTATGGAATGAACTGCCAAAAAACATTACTTTTAGCATTAATAGCAAATACAACTTTAAAAAGTCTGCAAAAAAACATCTGGTCCATATGTAATGTATACATTTTAAATGTTTCATTTCCTTTTGTAGATTTCTTATCTTTATTTTCTTTTGTTATATTTGTAATTATGATGTTTTTAAATCATAGTGTTGTGTAATATTGTTGTTATTATTTGTCTATTTCGGTTTGACATAATGTCAAACAAGTGATTGTCTGTTGTCTATATTGTATGTTTCGGACCCCAGGAAGACTAGCTCTCACTCCGGTGTGTTGCT
>CASHTC010001108.1:0-20000 GCA_949357725.1 Hyperoplus immaculatus
TTGTAACTTTGTGTGTGTCAGAGAGAAGTGAAACATTTTCTAAGGTATATTCTCATCATAACTGAATAAACAGACTTTCCTCACAGGAGAATGTGATCCCTGGAACACTGTTTGAAGTTAGAAAGCTTCCTGAAAAGTTACTGTTTCACTGTTGTTGGTGTTGTTTCTTTTACAGTGACTTTTTAGGGGGAAAAATAAATAAAAACATAATGGTCCGGGATATATCAGTTATCAGATTATTTCTCTCTGTCTGTCTCTAACCTGTCTGTCTGTCTCTAACCTGTCTGTCTGTCTCTCTAACCTGTCTGTCTCCCTCCAGGTCTGGTGGCTGGACCCCTCTCTTACCCGTCTGTCTCTAACCTGTCTGTCTGTCTGTCTGTCTCTCTCTCTAACCTGTCTGTCTCTCTTACTACAGGGGTTCATCAGACACACAGCGAATCCCATCATTAGAGCTTCATTCTAGTCTAATTCACTGTCTTGATTCAAAGTGGCCGTAATTCATCTTGGTATTGAAGGGATCAAAACAGTTTTTTTGGCAAATTAAATCATGTAGAAAAACATAATGGTCAACAACATGGTCCGGTATATCGTTATCATATTCTTATATATTTTTTATCAGCACAGATAGTACATAATCAGATTATTTCTCTTTCTTACCGCGGGTCAGACAGACAGACAGACAGACAGACAGACAGACAGGTATATCAATCATATTGTCTCTCTCTCTCTTACCGGGGGTTAGACAGACAGACAGACAGACAGGTATATCAATCAGATTGTCTCTCTTACCGCGGTCAGACCGACAGATAGACAGACAGACAGACAGACAGGTATATCAATCATATTGTCTCTCTCTCTTACCGTGGGTCAGACAGACAGACAGGTATATCAATCATATTGTCTCTCTCTCTTACCGCGGGTCAGACAGACAGACAGGTATATCAATCATATTGTCTCTCTCTCTTACCGGGGGGTTAGACAGACAGACAGACAGACAGGTATATCAATCAGATTGTCTCTCTCTCTCTTACCGCGGGTCCGTCCGTGGTGGTGTATCGTACAGTGACCTGCAGCCTGGTGCCCGGTCTGACTGGAGGCAGAGCGATGCACAGCGCCGCCCCATAGTCTGTGAACGGGTCCATGCGGTAGGTCAGGGACACAGCATGGCCCCCTCCCTCCCTCTCTCCCTCCCCCTCTCCCCCTGGGATCTTACAGTCGATAGCGTGGATGAGAACCGATGGGTGGGAATCCAGGACGAGTGTCTGTATGCCCGGCTGCAAGAGAACAATGTCCAGCACACACCAACCGCTCAACTCCTTCACCGCAAAGTTTATACGCAAGTCCAGGTGGAAATGTTTCAGGGAGAAGCAGCGGAAGTTAGAAGCAGAAGCAACGTCCACTGTAGGAGTGTGTGAGTGTGCGGACACAAGGGGGCGCTGCTGTGGTGGGGATCCAGGGCTTTGGACCGGACCACCAGCAAGAGGCCGGCCCGAGCCTGCTGCGGCACACCCAGGAACGGGCAGCGATTTACGGCAGCAGCACAGTGAGGTGGGGGGTGGATGATGGAGGTCTGACATTATGAGATATATTATGAACGGACGAAAATCTGGTTTCTAGTGGTCTAATCTTGATGTGTGTTATGCCCCTGTAAAGCACTTTGAATGGCCTTGTGTCTGAGTTGTGCTATAGAAATAAACCAGCCTTCCCTCGGCTTAGATGAAGAGTTCCGATGCAATGAAGCAAAGAAATCGCGCTTAAAGTTACAGGGGATTTAGCAGCATGTTGACAACGTTCAAGTCTGGGTTTGTCTGAGTAGTTCTAGCTTGTAGGCTCGTCTCTGAAGTGTGTTTAGTAATACACTAGTCTGAGCGCAACACTAATTCACCCACAACAAGCTTAACTTAACTTTACACAGGTCAAAAAAACTAAAAGTTCAAACTCTTTCCTCACAATATTAAACTTGTAAAAAGTGTCACAGAACCCTGCACAGTGCCATGAATCAGACATGTCTCAGTCTGTACAAGTTACTGACATATTGCATGTTATTTATATGGTTCAAAACTGTGTCCACGCTCTGAACTATGGATTATAAATGATTAACTACTCAATAATAATGAGATTGTTACGCACCAGTGTTAACACAAAACATGAACAGACCTCTGAAGGCTTTAGCTCCTGTGATATTCCTCTGGCAGAAAAGACTATTTTTTTTTCTAAAAGTTCACTGTCAATAAAGACCCAAAACTACATCTACCAACACCTTAAATACACAATCAAACAAGAAAAGGCCCCACACACCAGACACTAAGGCCCCACACACCAGACACTAATGGCTTGAACCTCTTCACAAGATATTTCTTCAGGCTTTTTCACATATCGAAAAACCGACAACGTTTCAATAATATGGCTTTAGGCAGTAACAGCAAGGCTACTAAGGCGATCCCAATTCACCTGTTTTCCAACACACACACACTAGTCTAATATCAGCCCTTTAAAGTGTCTGTGTAGTCCACACAAACTATATTCAAACCCTGATTTAACTGAAACTCAACAGAGCATGCATCAACACAGGTAAGGACACTTAGATGACCCGGTTGGGACTCACTCTAAACTACATTTGAACACGTTTTCAAAGGCAGTGAATCAGATTAACCAACAGTCACTGAATAAGGCCATTACGGAGTCTCTGTTCCTTACTTAAAGTCTGATTTCAACCCAAATAAAACCAGATTTTGACCATTTGAAAGAAATGTACTCCCTGAGTCAAAACACAGTCGGCTCTATGTAAACCAGTGAATACTATGAAGGCCACTTGTGATATTCCAGCCCACTTTTACAGCCTGATTTCAGCCCAAATTAAACCATATATGTACCATTTAAAGACACATTTACAACATCTGTCCCTGGCATCAATATCACAAAGGACACCTGAGCCCAAACCTCTCAAAGTCAGACCAAAACAAACCGAGACGAGGCTATTAGATCCGACCGAGGCTATCTATTTAACCTATAGTAAACTATGTAACTAGCCTTGTTAGCTCAGCAGGCTAATTACCAATAAACACAGACAGTGGGGCTAGCTTAAGCAGCCAGCAGCAGCAGCAGTAGTAGTGAGCGGTTCGGGTTTAAAGCCCCTGTTTTGACTATGTAAAATCCATCGGGATCCTTAGCAGAAGAACCGGGCAGACACCGGCTCCTCCGCGGAGCTCTGGCCGGCTCGCAGCGCTCGGTCCTCGGCCACAGAATCCAGAATGTCCCGCTGATGTTTGGCTCGTCTGGAGGTTGTTGAGATGGAAGGTACCGACACGGACAGACAGACACAAACACAGACAGACAGAAGCACAGACAGACAGTCCACCGACTAAACAGGAAGTAACTGGCAGCAGAGGAAAGTTTGTTGTGTCCGCAGTGGGGCGCTAACGAGCCAATCTGCGCGAGGCAGCCAGGGGAAAGGTCACCGTGACGTCACAGCCTTTGTTTAGGTTTTTACTTCTAATCTTATTTTGAAAATATTCACACACACACACATGTTGAATGACACAATAACAACGCCATCGGAATAATTACCATTGATGAATATATCATTAACCAGATTAATATGTATGTGTTAAGTCGAGACACTGCAGGAGAATGGGGTCAAATGTGACATAAATATCATGACATTTCACGTCGCTGAAGTTGGCAGCCGATTCGCAGCAGCCGACTCTCTCACATTATCTAGGCTAATTAATGTGGCTTCATTCATTCGCTTTTAAATGTTTTATTCATTCGCTTTTCTGATGTGTGTTGTGTATTCTAATCTTGCCCCTGTAGAGCACTTAGAGACGCCTTGTGTCTGAATTGTGCTATAGAAATAAACTTGCCTTGCCTTTACCACGGCGATTTAGGAGGTTAAACGGAGAATCGGTCGCTCCATGCCGCTCGTTAAGAATCCCTTAACTTTTCCTTAAAACTGCCGAATCGGCTGCTGCGAATCGGCTGCCAACTTCAGCGTCATTGACAAGTCGCCAATTGATTACAGAAATGTTTGAATATATAAGTGAATGTGTCAATATCTCTATCTTACTATGTGTAAATGTGTATCTCCTTAAAAACCAAAAATATTTGATAAAGCCAGAGTTAAAATCTTAATTTAAAACATATCAGTGTCCAGTCTTCACAGAGCAGATTTAGCATACAGACTAACGCACTGGGTTTTTTTATTTTCCTGGTAGGTCAGAACAATTTTGGAACGCCCCATTAAAATGTGTTTTCAGAATTTTTTGAAGGTTTTTAAGAAGAAAATGCATTATTAAACCAAAGGTCCAACATGTACATCCAGGTGTTTATTTGACTAAACCTTGTCTGTTTGCGTCTGTATATTTCTCCTATACAACCATCTTTAACGGACATTCTCTCAATATTAGTTAGTTCTTTTTTAATACTATTACGATTTCGACTTGAAAAGGTCTAATCTAAATGAAAAGCTAGTATCAAAAGGTTTATTAGTTATGTCCTATCAAACCCCTATTAACCAACTTGTAGCACAATGCTTAAATTGTCTATTATTCCTTCATAAAGACGACTCTCCGCTCACCACCGTTCCTACAAGAGACGCGAACCCCGTCATCTTTGTTTAATAGCGCTGGATTTACCCTCTTTACCACCTGAGTTTTACATTTATCGAAAGTATAATATTCAATATATACCACTGTGTTGAAAAGTGTCTATTTTATCAGAGCCACCTCATCCTAGGATGAGGCCGACCTCCTCTAAACTATTAACCCTTTCTAATATTGCTTCTCAAAATACTTCTCTAGGTTTTAGAATAAAGATTTCAATTCGCAAATTATTGTTTGTAAGTTGTACGTAACTTAGTTTGTAAACCACCCTTCTAATAAAATAGAACAGATATACTATTTTCAGAATTTAAACATCTAGTTTAATCTGGGAAGGTATTTATAACCTATTCTTTTATTTTTAAAGATTAGGTGTATCAACATATTCTCTCCTTACAGAGAGGTTAATTGTATGAGGTTGTGTGTGTTTTAAATCAGTAATGTGCCGTTGTGTGAAACAAATTGAACTTACCTCCCCAGGGACGAAACCATCTCTTTGAAGAAAAAACCCTATACCTTAAGTCCTTCTGTTCCAGTTATAAACTAATTCACAACTGAGGCTTTACAACATTTAAGGGATTTTATTTACAAAATACAAGAGAGTATAGGTAGAATACATAAAATTGACCAGAAAGGAAAATAAAATAGGTTGTATGCCTATAACTCATTCAATAGAGTTATTTTGACTTGGGTCTCGTTTCTAAATTTGTTGTAGCTCGTGAAACAATATCCCAACACTTGCATGAGTGCCGGTAAGTATTATCTTAAGCGCTACGAAAACGTCATGTCGTACAAGGGGTTAGACAGATATCCTTATCGCGCCTAGATAATACTAGGCTTTTCCCGTTGGATAAAGGTTCCATAAAAGTATCTGTCTATTACCCTGTAACTCAGTCAGTTTTCCTATTTCTAACAATTCTTGATCAAGTCATTCTTAGTGTCAAGAGGTTCAAAGATGTGTTTTTAAAAGACTTTGCCTCTAAGTACTTCGAAGTCCAAAATCTTTCAGAGTATTTTGGACTCACAAAGTGTTTCTAAGTTTTTCCTTCTGCCTCCATGGTGGGAGACAGAGAGAGCTGGAACAGAGTAGTGTCTGCAAAAAAACGGCCCCAAAAAGCCCTGTCCTGCTCAAAACTTGCTGTTATATAGTGACTTGAAAAACCAATGAGACTTGTGAGAGGGAGGAGTGAAAAAGACACAGCTGCACGGGGGAGCCCCGGTAGCCCCCTCCCTCTACTCTTTCCTACTGTATGGCCATATAAGGTCCTTCCCCCTACTCACTTCCTATGGCCCTATGGTCCTCCCCTTTCTATTCTGTTTCATTAAACATTTCCTACTTTTACCTATGACAAAAGGATATACAAATGTCACAATATATGCACAAGTAATAAGTTGCATCAAGGTCACCTCACTCCACAATACTCTGAACCAAAAATCTCCTCTTCTAAAGCACCTCTTCCATAATCATTCTCAGCACTATTCTGAAGGTTGTTACAGAAGGATTTGTTCATATGTTGTTCACCGTCTGATTTATGAAACATTTTGCTTCTTAGAAACATAAAAATGAAGACCGGTCGATAGTATATATGTATTTTTTTTAAACTTTCTTTTGTACATAGAATTTAGATTTATAAAATGAACAAACAAGGCTGTGTCCCAAACCTGTGATGTCATTGTTAAACTGATTCATCTGCAGTATTTCAACTTAGTAACAATTTATCTGTTAAATCTTAATTTTCCTCCAATTTTCTCTGAAACTAAAATTAAATATTTGTATTATGAACAAAGCTTCCATGACGTGGCGCATGGCCTGTGTTCCAGTCCCCATCCTTCTCTGCTTTTTAGTTTGTCCCAATACATGTCAGCTGCAGCATGCTGAACAATACCCAGTGATATTGTAATCATATAGTCTGTTCTTTTTAATCTTTATTTCTACAGGTAAATCCCATTGAGACCAGAGACTCTTTTTTTAAAAGGGAGACCTGTTCCCATTCCCACGTTACCATTCATACACCGATAGCAGCAGCAGCTACCACGCAGGGTGCAAGCTAACTATCAGGAGACATTTAGGGTTCAGTGTCTCTTTGCCCAGGGACACTTGGACATGTGGCGGGGAGACGGGGGATCCAACCACCGACCCTGTAACCCAGTGGACGACCAAACCGCCCTACACACTTCTTTGTACTTTCAGATTAAAACAGGAAAAGGAAACCCACACAGAGACGTCGTTTGGAGCTGAAAACTTTATTGTTTCTGTACAGACATCAGACGACTCTTCAGACTCGAGACGGATACAGCATCTGTAAGACAGGAGGCACACTGTCAAAATAACATACACACTTTAATTCACAATTAACCACACACACTGGGGCGACTGTGGCTCAGGTGGTAGAGCGGGTTGGCCGATGATCAAAGGGTTGGAGGTTCGATCCAACCTTTGTTGGCTGGCAGGTTGCTGTGTGTGTGTCTGTCTCAGTGTGTGTCTCTGTATTGTGTGTGTGTTAGAGTATATATATTATATCCTCTCACCACTCTGACTCTGTGTCCCATGGCCTTGGCTGGCAGGTTGCTGTGTGTGTGTCTGTCTCAGTGTGTGTGTGTCTCTGTATTGTGCATTTGTTAATGTGTGTGTTAGTGTGTATCCTCACCACTCTGACTCTGTGTCCCATGGCCTTGGCTGGCAGGTTGCTGTGTGTGTCTGTCTCAGTGTGTGTCTGTATTGTGTGTGTGTTAGAGTATATGTATTATATTCTCACCACTCTGACTCTGTTTCCCATGGCCTTGGCTGGCAGGTTGCTGTGTGTGTGTGTGTCTGTCTCAGTGTGTGTCTCTGTATGTGTGTGTTAGAGTATATGTATTATATTCTCACCACTCTGACTCTGTTTCCCATGGCCTTGGCTGGCAGGTTGCTGTGTGTGTGTGTGTCTGTCTCAGTGTGTGTCTCTGTATGTGTGTGTTAGAGTATATGTATTATATTCTCACCACTCTGACTCTGTTTCCCATGGCCTTGGCTGGCAGGTTGCTGTGTGTGTCTGTCTCAGTAGTGTGTGTGTGTCTGTCTCAGTGTGTGTCTGTCTCAGTAGTGTGTGTGTGTGTCTGTCTCAGTGTGTGTCTCTGTATGTGTGTGTTAGAGTATATGTATTATTTCCTTACCACTCTGACTCTGTGTCCCATGGCCTTGGCTGGCAGGTTGCTGTGTGTGTCTGTCTCAGTGTGTGTGTGTGTGTGTCTGTCTCAGTGTGTGTCTGTCTGTCTCAGTGTGTGTCTGTCTGTCTCAGTGTGTATCTCTGTATTGTGCGTTTGTTAATGTGTGTGTTAGAGTGTATCCTCTCACCACTCTGACTCTGTGTCCCATGGCCTTGGCTGGCAGGTTGCTGTGTGTGTCTGTCTCAGTGTGTGTCTCTGTATTGTGCGTTTGTTAATGTGTGTGTTAGAGTGTATCCTCTCACCACTCTGACTCTGTGTCCCATGGCCTTGGCTGGCAGGTTGCTGTGTGTGTGTGTGTCTGTCTCAGTGTGTGTCTCTGTATTGTGTGTGTGTTAGAGTGTATCCTCTCACCACTCTGACTCTGTGTCCCATGGCCTTGGCTGGCAGGTTGCTGTGTGTGTCTGTCTCAGTGTGTGTGTTAGAGTGTATCCTCTCACCACTCTGACTCTGTGTCCCATGGCCTTGGCTGGCAGGTTGCTGTGTGTGTGTGTGTCTGTCTCAGTGTGTGTCTCTGTATGTGTGTGTTAGAGTATATGTATTATATCCTTACCACTCTGACTCTGTGTCCCATGGCCTTGGCTGGCAGGTTGCTGTGTGTGTCTGTCTCAGTAGTGTGTGTGTGTCTGTCTCAGTGTGTATCTCTGTATTGTGCGTTTGTTAATGTGTGTGTTAGAGTGTATCCTCTCACCACTCTGACTCTGTGTCCCATGGCCTTGGCTGGCAGGTTGCTGTGTGTGTGTGTTAGAGTATATGTATTATATCCTCACCACTCTGACTCTGTGTCCCATGGCCTTGGCTGGCAGGTTGCTGTGTGTGTGTGTGTCTGTCTCAGTGTGTGTGTTAGAGTGTATCCTCTCACCACTCTGACTCTGTGTCCCATGGCCTTGGCTGGCAGGTTGCTGTGTGTGTCTGTCTCAGTGTGTGTGTTAGAGTGTATCCTCACCACTCTGACTCTGTGTCCCAGGGCCTTGGCTGGCAGGTTGCTGTGTGTGTGTGTGTTAGAGTATATGTAGTATATCCTTACCACTCTGACTCTGTGTCCCATGGCCTTGGCTGGCAGGTTGCTGTGTGTGTGTGTGTGTTAGAGTGTATCCTCACCACTCTGACTCTGTGTCCCATGGCCTTGGCTGGCAGGTTGCTGTGTGTGTGTGTGTTAGAGTGTATCCTCACCACTCTGACTCTGTGTCCCATGGCCTTGGCTGGCAGGTTGCTGTGTGTGTCTGTCTCAGTGTGTGTGTTAGAGTGTATCCTCACCACTCTGACTCTGTGTCCCATGGCCTTGGCTGGCAGGTTGCTGTGTGTGTGTTAGAGTATATGTATCCTCACCACTCTGACTCTGTGTCCCATGGCCTTGGCTGGCAGGTTGCTGTGTGTGTGTGTGTGTTAGAGTGTATCCTCTCACCACTCTGACTCTGTGTCCCATGGCCTTGGCTGGCAGGTTGCTGTGTGTGTGTGTGTGTGTTAGAGTATATGTAGTATATCCTCACCACTCTGACTCTGTGTCCCAGGGCCTTGGCTGGCAGGTTGCTGTGTGTCTCTGTATGTGTGTGTTAGAGTATATATATTATATCCTCTCACCACTCTGACTCTGTGTCCCATGGCCTTGGCTGGCAGGTTGCTGTGTGTCTCTGTATGTGTGTGTTAGAGTATATATATTATATCCTCTCACCACTCTGACTCTGTGTCCCATGGCCTTGGCTGGCAGGTTGCTGTGTGTGTGTGTTAGAGTATATGTATTATATCCTCACCACTCTGACTCTGTGTCCCAGGGCCTTGGCTGGCAGGTTGCTGTGTGTGTGTGTGTGTGTGTGTGTTAGTGTGTATCCTTACCACTCTGACTCTGTGTCCCATGGCCTTGGCTGGCAGGTTGGAGCTGAACTTGGCGCGGACCATCCCGCTGCTTCCGTGAGCGCGGGTCACTTTCCCCCAGATCACGCGCGTCTTGTTGGGCTTTCCGCCGGGAGTCACTGTGCTCCTGGCGAGGGACAAGACAAGACGTCAGGTTAATACCAGCACATGAATAAAGCCATCGACAACATACAGCTACAGGTATTTTTACTATGGATAGCCTGGCTCCGCCCGCCCGCCTACTTCCGGCTAAATTTTATTTTCCCTTCAGTAGTCAGTCTGGGTGTACAGCCCATTTCCCAGTTTTGCTGGAGATTCGACAGCCGGTCCAATCAGCGAACAGAGCGAGTGGCTGAGAACGATGACGTCGAAGTCGCGCTCCAGTTTCAGTTGCCAGAAGCCGGCTCATGACACACGTGACGACCAAACGTTATGCGATTGGTTGGCTAATCCAGAGTGGCACTGGGCAGATCCAATAGTTTTAAACTTTTAACAGACACCCGCCTCCATGAGTGAACGTTTGCCAATTACAGCACTGCCAGACCTTCTGTACAAATGAAATTAAGTACGATGGTCTGGTAGCACCAGGCTAGGGACAACACACAATGTTAAAGGAATACTTCACCCATACGCAATTTTAAAATCACTATTATAATATAATGAATGAGGTTTTTCTTCCCTCAGTCTTCCCTTGGCCCAGCTGTCCTGATAATCCTAACCCTACATTTTTACTGAAGTGAGACCATAAAACACTCCTTCTGCCTTTTCTCAGGCTAGGATGAACCCATTTCTAAAATGTTTGTTATACAACATGAGATCTCAGAGTTCAAGACGTCTTCATAGTTCCACAGGTGAAGTAGGCCTTAATGTTACATATTTAAAAAACTAATGTGCCAATTAGTATCAAATCAAATGCTTTTATAAAGACATACATAACATTGCACATGACTAGGCTAGGCTAGGCTAGGCTAGGCATGGCATGTATGTCAACTTTAGCAAAGATACCAAGATGACTGCATTGTGATTGAAGCTCTCAACATGAGTTATTTTGAAATGTCTGGCTAAAAGTTTGTCGCAAATACAAGTCTACGAAGACGCTCTCATGTCACACACACACAGGCAGGCGCGCGCACACTGAGAGAGACACACACACAGGCAGGCGCACACACTGAGAGAGACAGACACACACACAGGCAGGCGCACACACACTGAGAGAGACAGACACACACACACACACAGGCAGGCGCACACACACTGAGAGAGACAGACACACACACACACAGGCAGGCACACACACACTGAGAGAGACAGACACACACACAGAGACCGACACACACACAGGCAGGCGCACACACACAGAGACAGACACACAGACACACAGAGACAGACACACACAGAGACAGACACACATAGACAGACACACACAGAGACAGACACACACACAGAGACAGACACACATAGACAGACACACACACAGAGACAGACACACATAGACAGACACACACAGAGACAGACACACACACACAGAGACAGACACACATAGACACACACAGAGACAGACACACACACAGAGACAGACACACATAGACACACACACACAGAGACAGACACACAGAATTCCACAAGATGTTTCCAGGAGAATAAAAACTCAGTATTGATGCCAGACATTAAAACATAAATTTAAATCTGAGCAAGTCCCCCCTCCTGCCACCTCAGATGAAACACTGTGTTATCCAGACATACCAAGCTTCACATAACTTTTAATCATTAACACTGACTTCAACTGGCTCTGCTAGAACTTAGAACTACAGCTGCTGAGTGTGGACAAATCCACTGCAGAGCCGCCACACACACACACACACACACACACACACACACACACACACACACACACACACACACACACACACACACACACACACAGCTTTGGGACGGCACATCTGTCATCTTTCAGTGGGATAAAAAGAAGTGAAGAGCTGAGATATATTCATGCGAGGTTTGAGTTTAAAGGTGCAGTCCGTGATTCTGGAGAACGCTTGTTGTCAAAGTCATGTGTATGGGGTGTTTATACTCAGCCTAGGCTCTGTAAACTGTGGTTGCGTTCCGAATCGCATACTCTTTCTTTTTTCTATTCTACATACTACATCCGACGATAAAAAGAATCTAGTTAGGATGCAGTAGGCATACTATTGGGACATACTTTACTCTCTTATTTCATCATAACATGGCTCCTTGATCTTGCCTCTTGCTTTTATATCCGTCTCATCCCCGTTTGTTTTCATATGGAGGCTTCGTCGATGTGACGTCACTTCACGTGCGCACTGGATTGTGGGTCAGAATCGCCCAAATAGGATGCAGTTTTCAACACTAACAATCTTGGCCGCATGAAGTAGGACATCCGGGTACTTCTAACCATCCTAAATCTGGCCACAAGAATCGGGACATCCTAAATCTTTTTTCTACCAAACTATATAGTAGAAAGTATGCGATTCGGAACGCAACCAGTGTGTGGGGTGTTAATACTCAGCCTAGGCTCTGTAAACCGGTGTAAACTCACTTCTTGGCCTTGTAGACGTAGGCGCAGCGTTTGCCGAGGTAGAAGTCGACCTCGCCCCGGGTGTAGCAGCCCTCCACCTTCAGCAGGGCGGTGTGTTCACGCTGGTTCCTCAGGCCGCGCTTATAGCCGGTGAAGATGGCCTTACTCCATAGTCTGTAAAACACATTAAAATAACCATTAGAGCCTTACTCCATAGTCTGAAATACACATTAATACACCCATTAATATACCCATTATAATACATTATATACTGGTTCAGATCGCCTTACTCCATAGTCTGTTAATATAATAAGAAATATACATTATAGCCTTACTCCATAGTCTGTTAATATAATAAGAAATATACATTATAGCCTTACTCCATAGTAGGGCTGCAACAAAGGATTATTTTGATAATCGATTAATCTGTCGATTATTTTCTCGATTAATTGATTATTAATCGATTAGTGTTTTGGTAAAATGTCAGAAAATGGTGAAAAATCTTGATAAATTTTCCAAAGCCCATGTTGACGTCCTCAAATGTATTGTTATGTCCAAAACACTCAGATATTCAGTTTACTGTCATAATAGGATTAAAGAAACCAGAAAATATTCACATTTGAGAAGCTGAAATCAGAGAATTTGGACATTTTTTATTAAAAAATTACTCAAAACGATTATCAAAATAGTTGTCGATTATTTTGATAATCGATTAATCATCGATTCGTCGATTAATCGTTGCAGCTTTACTCCATAGTCTATAAAACACATTAAAATACCCATTATATACTGGTTCAGATCGCCTTAGTCCATAGTCTGAAATATAACACATTCTACTAGTGAAGATGGCCTTACTTAAAGGCCTACTTCACCGGTGGGAATATGAAGGTGTATTGAATTCTGAGATCCTATGTAGTATAAATGTGCAAAAAAAATTAAATTGGTTCATCCTAGCCTGAGAAAAGGCAGAAAGAGTGTTTTTTAACCCTATATTAATCTTACTGTGACATCACAGTAAGATAAATATAGGGTTAAAAAAAAATGTACTTTGTAAATATTACTGTGATGTCACAGTAGGAGAAATCACAGTAATATTTACAAAGTAAGTTTTTTTTTAACCCTATATTTATCTTACTGTGATGTCACAGTAAGATTAATATAGGGTTAAAAAAAACACTCTTTCTGCCTTTTCTCAGGCTAGGATGAACCAATTTCATTTTTTTTTGCACATTTATACTACATAGGATCTCAGAATTCAATACACCTTCATATTCCCACCGGTGAAGTAGGCCTTTAAGTCCATTAACACCAGTCTATAACCCTTTCTACCCAGTGAAGACGGCCTCACTCCAAAGTTAAAACACATTATGGCCTCACTCTGAAGTCTATAAAACAATAACACTACGGCCTGACTCCTGTGTCAGTTAGAGACAGAATAGACTTACACTATCTGTGTTATTATGGCGTTATGATGCCGTTTATAAACCTTGATGTCAATAAAGCCAGCGGAGGATAAAACACACAAACAGACAAGAGACACAGACAGACACATTCAGACAGAGACAGACACACACACACACACGTTCAGACAGACACACGCACACAGACACACACAGACAGACAGACACACACAGACAGACAGACAGAGACAGACACACGCACAAACAGACAGACAGACAGACACACAAACAGAGACACACACACGCACAGACAGACACACAGAAACAGACACCCGACACACAGACAGACAGAGACACAGACACATTCAGACAGAGACACACGTTCAGACAGACAGACAGACAGACACACACACAGAAAGTGTTCTTACCTTCCAGGCATGTTCAGTCTTCTCCAGGTGATTCCAGCTGTAAACAAACACCTTGTCAACACAAACATTCACTGCACATCGCGACACCAGTTACACACCATTAATCACACTATTGATCACACATTTCCTTCAAAACATTCACTGTGCATCTGCGTGACAAATTCAAAATAAAATTTGAAAACCAGCAGCGCACACTACACTCAGCGGTTTGTCTCGCACTTTAAACAGGCTCAGTTTGGGACATTATGTTGCGTAAATTCTTTATTTAT
Organism: Hyperoplus immaculatus; assembly: GCA_949357725.1. Taxonomy (NCBI): domain Eukaryota; kingdom Metazoa; phylum Chordata; class Actinopteri; order Uranoscopiformes; family Ammodytidae; genus Hyperoplus; species Hyperoplus immaculatus. The sequence continues at coordinate 14,287 of CASHTC010001108.1, forward strand.
TTAATGACAAAGTAACTGACTTGTTTCATCCAGCGCATTATATAAATAGCAGTTAGCCTACAGTTAGCTTGTGTGACAGGCTGCTTAGTTCTCTACATGGTATCGCATTATTGTAACCGTCCCTGCAGCTATAGGGGCTTAAATTAGACCATTAACAGTTTGTTTATTTTAAATAAATTAGTGACTTTCAGACACATTGCAGACAGTAGGGGCGGGTTTATATTATAGGAAGGAGAACAACACTGTAGCTTTCATTCAGGAGCTAGCATGCTAACACTTCAGCGCTACTGCCAGTTAAACGGGGTATTTATCTCATTTTATCAGAATTGAGGGACGTAGTTTACACGCCGCCGTGATGTCGTAGCTCCAGGAAGACACCGGCAATTCACTGTGACTGTATCCGAGAATCAAGCGCCTTAGCACGGACTCAACCCCGGCAAATCCCCGCTGTTAGCCACCGGTTGTTTACAATCCAACTTGAATCTTCGCCATCACTACCTCCACACCGCCACAAACACACCGGTAGACGCAGAGTAAAGTGTCCGACCAGAGAGGCTTATTATCGGGCAGAGATGAGGCGCAGAACCGCTGATTTTTAAAGTTTAATTCGGACATGTTGCGGTTCTTACCTTCACTATACGGAGCAAGATGGAGGAAAAGGAAGTGAGAGGGGCATGCCGGGAAAATATGGTAAACAGAGGCGGCGCGCGAGATGCCTGATCAGAAAGATTTAAATACTTTTAATTAATATTTTCTAATTTTGTGAAACATTTTAACAAGTCTAGACACTGCGGGTGAATAGTGTAAAATGTTTAACGTGTATATATCATCACGAAACCTGTGACAGTGGATTACTTTGAGATATATTATGATATTCGAGGTCCTTATTTTGAAAAAAACTTGATTTGAACCCGAAAAAGTAAAAATCTAATGGTGAAAACATCAAGTCTGTCCTCAAATATATACAATTTTAAATCAAAGGGAATAATGTACATTAAAGGGACACTGTGTAACATTTTAAAGGGACACTGTGTAACATTTTAAGTAATTTATTAGCTCAAATCAATATCCTCATTCATAAATATGTCCTCATTGGTGTAAAATCACCTCTGCCAATAATCTGAATTATCGGAGAATTACAAATATTAATATTACATTTTGTACATTGAGCAGGTAAGTCTTATGGAGGCATCCATGTTTTTGGAATGTCATCAGGTGCATTGTTTAAAATGTAGAATTGTTCTTGTCCTTGAAGGCCACTGTAGCTTCTGTTATTATTCTAAAGGGGTGGGGTTACCCAGGGAGCGTTGCATTCTAGAACTTTGTAGAACTTTCTTGATGATGTCATATTACACAGTGCACCTTTAAAGGGAAAAAACTAAATAAATAATTTATTCAAAAGAATTCTAGGGTAGAATAGAACTTGTATTTAGACTGTTTTTGACCCTCATTTTTTACGTACTGAATGCACTGTGTACAGGCAGCACTTTGGTCAGTGCGGACTGTTATAAATGTGCTTTCATAAATACACTTTACTAACTTACTTACAACTCGCCCCAGGCCCTTTGGCACAACTCACCCCGCTGGCACAACTCACCACATTCTCCCCTATTTATCATCTTATCTTTCATGATGTAAAAATATCAAATGACTTATATTCATTCAGATATTGACTATAAAATACACACACACACACACACACACACACACACACACACTATAAAACAAGAGAAAAGAGTCAATTTAAAATATTTATTTAATGCATTTTTAAACTCTTCTTACAGCCGCTTGTTCAAATCTTTTTTACAGTTTCAAAACAACAAAAACAACAAAGTGAAAAAATGTAAAACTTAAAAACTGTGAGAGTGTTTTTCCTCCGGGCGGAATGTCCTTTAAAGGTGCAGTCAGTGATTCTGGAGAACGCTGGTTGTCAAAATCACTTTTTAATCAAAATCAGTGAATATCTCCTCATGATCTGCTACCTGTCTGTGCTGTGTGTGAGCTGCAAACATAATCCAGTGTTAATACACAGCCTAGACTCCGTAAACTGGCATGTGAACAAAGGGGCCCACCGTAGAAAGCAACGACAGGTAGTGGATCATGAGGAGATATTCACTCAGTACAGACAGGTAGTGGATCATGAGGAGATACTCACTCAGTACAGACAGGTAGTGGATCATGAGGAGATATTCACACAGTACAGACAGGTAGTGGATCATGAGGAGATATTCACTCAGTACAGACAGGTAGTGGATCATGAGGAGATATTCACTCAGTACAGACAGGTAGTGGATCATGAGGAGACAGACAGGTAGCAGACAGACAGGTAGTGGATCATGAGGAGATATTCACTGATTTTGACTAAAAAGTGATTTTGTCAACAAGCGTTCTCCAGAATCACTGACTGCACCTTTAATGACCGTCACCGCTGCAGGAGAAAAAACAGACGAAGAAGAAAAAGAAAAAAAAAAAAATTCTAAACATCTGTACAAAACCAAGTGTTTCAAACGGCCAGACTTACTCTATACTTTATATACAGTCTATGGTGCGTTCAGGTGCAACGGGAACGAACACGCGGCACCCGAAGGCAGCACGAGCCTCGTTAACACAATAAAACACATTATTTAAACTCAAGAGTCGCGTACAGGAGAGCGTCAGGGCAAAGGGAGAGGATAGAAAAATGAGAGGGCTTTAATTTTCTTTTGTGAATCATTTTTTAAACTAATTTTTTACCCAAATAAGACGTATTTTGTCTTAATTCTCAAAGTGCATAATGAACAAACAACTCCCCCCTCTCATTCCTGTCTCCCTCCCGTGGCCGTAATACGCTCCTCAATCGTCCCATTTCAAAATAAAAGCTTGGGCGTAGAAAATGACATTTTAGTGTTGTTGCTGTAACAGAAGGATGAATAGGAGTTTAAGAGTCACATGATGCGTGTGTACTGCGCCTTTAAGAAATGATGTCATGATGATGTCACAGGTCCAGCTCCATATATATAATATATATATGTAAATATTTACAGGGTATATTTGTACACGTTAACGTTTTTTAATAAAAAAGCTGAAAGTTTAAAAGTTTAAAAGTGAGTCCGCAGCGTTTTGGTTAGTGAGACGTCCCATAATGCAACAGAAACATGATGATGTCATAGTCAGACTGTCGCTATGACTACAGGGGTCAGGGGTCGATCTGGGTCTGATGGAGATTTTGGAAATGTTCGCTAACGTTAGCAACGAGCTAATAGCCTCATAACCGAAACATTATTATTATTATTATTATTAGCTAGTGAGTCGCATTGACAAGACATGATGTGAGAACGGTCTGCAGGCTTTGCTAGCTAGCTACGGACATACCACGAAGTCATATGGAGTATAAATGTGCAACATTTTTAGAAATCGGTTCATCCTAGCCTGAGAAAAGGCAGAAAGAGTGTTTTATGGTCTCACTGTCTAACCCTACAGTTTCCTTCTTGTGACATCACAGTAAGGGTTAGGATTAACAGGACAGCTGGGCCAAGGGAAGACTGAGGGAAGAAAAACCTCATTCATTATATTATAATAGTGATTTTATAATGATAGAACTCCGGTTCCGTTTGGGTGAAGTATTCCTTTAACATCCAACCACACAAACACAGTGGTTCAACATTGGATAAAGTTTTTAGCTAGTTTTGTTATTATTTATCATAGTAAGCTAGCTAGCACTGAGCTAGGGGATAGCATTGTAGCAGCGAGCTACATTAGTGTCATAAAGAAACCTGCTGTGCATTTATAAAGTAAAGCTCGTGTTCGCCAGAGTTTTAAACTAAGACAAAATGTTTAAGGTTTAATAAAAATGTAATTTACGGTCTGATTTATTTTTGCACATTTCCAATTTCCCGCCTTTTTTCTTTGTGGTTTAACTTTTGTTTTAGGTGACGACATTAAAGCTTAAAACGCAGCTGTTTAATTAAGAGAGTGGAGGCATTACACTTTTAAACTCTGGCTGCGTTCTGAATCTCATACTTTCTACTATTTAGTTTGGTAGAAAAAAGATTTAGGATGTCCTGATTCTTGTGGCCAGATTTAGGATGGTTAGAAGTACCCGGATGTCCTACTTCATCCGGCCAAGATTGTTAGTGTTGAAAAGTGCATCCTATTTGGGCGATTCTGACCCACAATCCAGTGCGTACGTGAAGTGACGTCACATCGACGAAGCCTCCATATGAAAACGGACGGGGATGCGACAGATATAAAAGCAAGAGGCAAGATCAAGGAGCCATGTTAGGATGAAATAAGAGAGTAAAGTATGTCCCAATAGTATGCCTACTGCATCCTAACTAGATTCTTTTTATCGTCGGATGTAGTATGTAGAATAGAGAGAAGAAAGAGGAGGAGATTTGGAATGCAACCTCAATATCTCCAGAACGCTTTGAGAGATTTTCTTCAAACTTTGCACTGATGTCACCTCTGACCCTGGTGATGTCACCTCTGACCCTGGTGATGTCACCTCTGACCCTGGTGATGTCACCTCTGGCCCTGGTGATGTCACCTCTGACCCTGGTGATGTCACCTCTGACCCTGGTGATGTCACCTCTGACCCTGGTGATGTCACCTCTGACCCTGGTGATGTCACCTCTGACCCTGGTGATGTCACCTCTGACCCTGGTGATGTCACCTCTGACCCTGTTTCTCCATCAGACCCTGATTCTTTGGAAGTTTGTAGTTCTTATTCCAGAGTTGTAGTCTTTATCTAAATTCAGATGTAGTTGCATGTAGGTTTTTCCTCTTTTAACAGGAGGTGGACTGAGCATGTGCAGTGTGTGTGTCTGTCTGTCTGTGTGTGTGTGTGTGTGTGTGTGTCTGTTTGTGTGTCTGTCTGTCTGCGTATGTGTCTGTCTCCCTGTCTGTCTGTCTGCGTCCCTGTCTGTCTGTCTCCCTGTGTGTCTTAGTTTAAATGTTAACAGAGGGTCCGGTTGGCATGTTGCTGGTTGTCTGTCTGTGTTGCTGCATCCCTGTCTGCCTACCTGTCTGCCTACCTATCTGTCTGTCTATCTCCCTGTCTGTCTGTCTGTCTGTCTGTCTGTCTTGGTTTATATGTTAACAGAGGGTCCGGTTGGCATGCTGCTGGTTGCCGTGGCAGCAGTGTGTCTGGGCGGGGCTAAGCCGAGCAGTGCAGTGACGGTCGCAGCCACACGGGGCAGACCTCTCTCCTCCAGGATGTGAAGAGGAAGACACAGCTCTGACTGTGAGGGGGATACCATAGAAGAAGAAATATATACAGAGAGAGAGAGAGAGAGAGAGAGGGGGGGGGGAGAGAGAGAGAGAGAGAGCGAGGGAGAGGGGGAGGGAGGGGGAGACAGAGAGAGAGAGAGGGGGAGACAGAGAGAGGGAGAGAGACAGAGAGGAGAGAGAGAGAGAGAAAGAGAGGGGGAGGGTGGGGGAGACAGAGAGAGAGAGAGACAGAGGGAGGGAGAGAGAGACAGAGAGGAGAGAGAGAGAGAGAGGGAGGGAGAGAGGGAGGGAGACAGAGACAGAGAGGAGAGAGAGAGAGAGAGGGGGAGGGAGGGGGAGACAGAGAGAGAGAGAGGGGGAGACAGAGAGGGAGGGAGAGAGAGGAAGGGAAAGGGAGAGAGGGAGAGAGAGATACACAGAGAGGGAGAGAGAGAGAGGGAGGGAGAGAGAGAGATACACAGAGAGAGGGAGGGAGAGAGAGAGATACAGAGAGAGAGAGAGGGAGA
>CASHTC010001109.1:0-15000 GCA_949357725.1 Hyperoplus immaculatus
GCTCTATGGTCACATATCCGTATTGGTCGCAGATTTCAGTGTGGCGCTGCAACGACATTTGAGAAGCCTATCCCTCCAGGTGAGGGAAGGGGAGCGGGAGCCTTGTTTGAGACAGTTATTTGTCGTCATAATGACTGATAACGGGGCTGAACCATCAAAGAAAAAAAAGAAAATGCAATGAAGAAAAGCTAAAAGGGAGAGCGATATAGGCTACGGGGGGACGAGGGCGTTGCCAAGCAACGTGTATACAATTTCACGAGAGCGAAACTAGACTGCAGTGTTTACTCCTAAATGAATGAGCGGTTGGTACTAACACAAAGTTTGCTTTGCTTCACCATCATCAGATAACCATTATCTGAAATAGTCATTATTTACATCAACAACACAAACACATTACCTCATCGTGATCCATACTAACTGCCGTCTATCGTTCATTCGCTTTCTGTGAGGACACGTAATCTTTCAGCTCCGTGAGAGAGAGTAGTTAGCAATCAGCATTGCAATCAGGTGCGTGTGGCAGTGACTGGCATTAGTTAATGCAGTGTCAAAACCACTCTCACGGAGCCGAAAAGAGTCCTCACACTTTCAACACACGGACATGCACTATATTGCTCCCTTCTCAGTTCACACTCACGCGCCTGGCACGCGCTAGTAAACAGCTTTGCGACAGCGGGCGTCGTAAAAATACTACCGCTTTTGTCCAAAGGGGACGCCAACGTGCCATGTTACTCGTAGTGGCTTTAAATAAACCTTCAAGGCCCATAATCTCCTAACCCCTAACCCCATCTAAACATAACCTCATAACCCCCTGTGTGTGTGTGTGTGTGTGTGTGTGTGTGTGTGTGTGTCTCTGTGTATCTGTGTGTGTGTGTGTGTCTCTGTGTGTCTGTGTGTGTGTGTGTGTGTGTGTGTGTGTGTGTGCGTGTGTGTGTGTGTGTGTGTGTGTGTGTCTCTGTGTGTCTGTGTGTCTGTGTGTGTGTGTGTGTGTCTCTGTGTGTCTGTGTGTGTGTCTGTGTGTGTGTGTGTGTCTCTGTGTGTCTGTGTGTGTGTGTGTGTGTGTGTGTGTGTGTGTGTCTGTGTGTGTGTGTGTCTCTGTGTGTCTGTGTGTGTGTGTGTGTGTGTGTGTGTGTGTGTGTGTGTGTGTGTGTGTGTGTGTGTGTGTGTGCTACCAGACCAACAACCCTGAATGTCTACAGACTTATGCCTCGTTTCCACCGAGTAGAGCGGGTCGGGTCGGAGCGGTTCGGTCCGGGTAGTTTGGCTTTTCATTTGCCAAAAGTTGGGTAGGGTACGGTTTAAGCGCACCTAACCGCTCTGAGCCGCTCCAAATCTCAGTACTCCTCCTTAGGGGTACTAGCCGCCTGAAAGGGTGCCGAAAATGCGGAGCTACACACTGCCGTCATTTGATTGGCCGAAAGAATAATTTCCGCCATGTAAGTAAGTAAGTAAGTAAGTAAAGTTTATTTATATAGCGCCTCTCGCAGACCAGGGTCACAAAGCGCTTCACATTAAAAAACACAATAAAATACAATAAAACGACACATATACAGAGTCTGTTACAAAGAAGAGTTTCCTAAGAACGTACAATATAATACTATACAATATAATACAGAGTACATAGACATGGATCTAGGAGGCCTGTCTGAACAAGTGCGTCTTAAGCTGACTCTTAAAAATATCCACAGAGTCCAGAATGCGCAGGGACTGGGGCAGGTCATTCCACAGACGAGGAGCAACAGCCTTGAAAGATCTGTCTCCTCTGGTTTTAAAACGAGTGCGAGGAACCATCAGGAGGTTCTGCGTGGAGGACCTCAGGCTCCTGTTGGAGGCATAAGGCTGGATCAGGCCTTTAATGTAATCAGGAGCCTGACCGTGAAGAGCCCTGAACATCAGCGCCAGGATTTTAAAGTTTACTCTGTATGCGACAGGTAGCCAATGTAAAGCTTTCAAAATAGGAGAAATATGGGCTCTCCTGTGGGTGCGGGTCAGGAGCATCGCCGCCGAGTTTTGGACAACTTGTAAACGGGCCAAGCCTTTTTTACTAAGGCATGTTAGAAGGCTGTTACAGTAGTCCAATCGTGAGGACACAAAAGTGTGGACAATCATCTCAAGCTCGTGGCTCGAGACCATGTGTCTGAGCTTGGAGATGTTGCGCAAGTGAAAATTGCAGTTCTTGACCAGCTGATTCATATGCCGTTCTAGGGACATCCCTTCATCAAAAATTACACCAAGATTCCTCAGACTTTTTTTCACTAAGCTGCTTAAGTTGCCGAGATGCTGGGTAATAAGTGGGACAATAGTGTCCGGGGCGACAACTAGGGTTTCAGTTTTGCTGGAGTTCAGCTGGAGGCTATTCTCACTGAGCCATAGCTTTATTTTGGACAGACAGTTTGTAAGGGAAGGCAGCCTCTGGGGTTCGCAGGGCTTAAACGAGCAGTAAAGTTGAAGATCATCAGCATACAGATGGTAAGAAATGTCACTGAACTGCTGGATCAGCTCACCTAAAGGGAGCAAATAAATCAAGAATAGAATCGGCCCAAGGGACTGAGCCCTGGGGTACCCCACACTGCAAGTCCGCCGGTACTGACATCATGTTATTAGAGGACACACAGAAGGTTCTACCATTCAGGTATGATCGAAACCACTCTAACACAGGGCCTGACATGCCGACCGCATCCCGTAGTCTGTTAAACAGAATATCATGGTCCGCTGTGTCGAACGCAGACGACAGGTCTAGCAGGACCAGGACAGAACATTTACCAGAGTCGGCAGCCATCATGATGTCACTGGACACTTTTAACAGTGCTGTTTCAGTGGAGTGAAATTTTCTGAAACCAGACTGAAAAGTGTCGAATATGTTGTTAGCCTCCAAGAATGTTGTAAGTTGGTTACAAACAACCTTTTCCAGAACTTTGGCCAGGAACGGGATCTTAGAGATAGGCCTGAAGTTCTGTAGCTCTGCTGGGTCCAAGCGCGGCTTCTTTAGATGAGGTTCCACAACAGCATGTTTAAGGGAACATGGGAACACACCAGCTGAGAGTGACATGTTAAACATTTTGGTGATGAAAGGAGCGATCGATTCCAAAACATTAACAAAAAGTCGGGCCGGGACAACATTGAGACGACAAGGGGTCACTTTCATGGTGTTTACGGTGAATAAAATGTCTACTTGAGTGACTGCCTTAAAAGAAGACCAACTGTGAGGAGGGGGGTCAAGCTGGGCTTCACTGCAGGAAGAGGAACAAGGGAGTTTCGCCTTTATATCTCTAACTTTGTTGACAAAGAAAGTCAGAGACTCATTGCAGCTGGCCCTGCACTGCACAGCAACAGCAGAAACAGGAGGTGAGACAAGAGAACTGATTGTATCAAAGAGCACTTATTGGAGACAATCAGCTGACTAAAGTAACTTGATCTTGCTTCATCCAAACGATCATTCAGGGAGGAAACAAGGTCCCTTAAATGAAGTCTATGGACCTCCAGTTTGGTTGAATGACACAGGCGTTCAATTTTACGGCACGTTCTCCTCAAGTTCACAATGATGTCATTAATCCAGGGACAGAACTGCAGACGGTCCACATTATTCATTTTAAAAGGTGCTACTTCATCCAAGATAGTAGCACAGTGACTGTCAAAAGAGTGAACAAATGCATCAATTTCAGTGCAGTCTTTGAAAACAGTGGGGTCAAAACTGTCACAGAACCTTACTGCTGTCGACTCTGTGATAATCCTCCTCTCTACTTTAACGGGTAGGGGGCGAAGGTCATAATTCAAAGACATGTCAAAAAATACACCACAATGGTCACTGAGGTGCACATCTTCGATGCTCACATTATCAAGCTGCAGGCTGAGAGACAAAACTAAATCTAAGGTGTGGCCTTTCGAATGTGTGGGGCCGGGGACATGTTGAGTGAAATTAAAAGCTTCTGTCATAGATTTAAAATCCGCTGCTGGGCCAGAAGCATCATCAATGTGCAGATTAAAATCCCCAAGAATTAAAACTTTTTCCAGTCTTAAAATGGATGATAAAAAGTCAGTAAACTCAGTTAAGAATGCACCAGCAGGGCCAGGGGGACGATAAACCAAAATACAATAAAATGTGTTGGTGCAACCAATTTGCATCATCTGAGCTTCAAAAGTGGTAAAAAGCTCCGTACTCATTACTCTGCACGTGAATGCGTCTCTGAAAACAGCGGCCAAACCACCTCCGCGGCGAGAGGGGCGGGGCGTTCCTACAGCAGAGCAGCCCGCTGGACACAGCTGATTCAGGTGGATGAACTCCTCATCACGTTGCCACGTCTCAACAAGAAAAAGAAAGTCCAACTTTTTCCTGGAGAAGAGCTCATTGATGGAAAAGGCCTTGTTAGCGATGGAGCGAGCATTGAGTAATCCAAAGCGGCTGAGCGAAGGTGAAGCAGCTGTAGTATCAGCTGAACGCTTTGGAATCTGCCGCAGGCACCTCACGCGGCCACGTGACGTCCAGCTGTACCGGCTTGTCGGGAGCCTCTCAGCCGGTGTAAACACGGGAGGCCAGAGCAGCGGCGGGGTCCAGGGATCAGCTCCACCACGGATCCAGGCTGCTCCCCCAGGGATCAGCTCCACCACGGATCCAGGCTGCTCCCTCATAGTGTGGAAATGCAGCGGGGAGCGGCGACGGGACGTTGTTTCCCTCGTCCTGCTGCAGCGGAACAGGACGCAGCCACCGGTAGCCTCGCAGGGGACGGGTGGATCCGGACATCCTCCAAGCGGCTCGTTTGATCTGGACCTGGAGACCAGCCCTGCGGCCTCTGCGTCTCGACCTCTTTTTGGGATTACCCGTAGGATGAAGCAGCAACAGGTAATCCTGGCAGGTGGGAGCGCACACGAACGGGGGTGGGAAAGTGTTCCTGTTGCTGTCCCAGTCGTTGAAGCGGATTTCCATCGACGCTTTAATGTCAAAGAGAGAGCTGCGATCATATGTCCTCACTGCCTTGACACAATCGCTCGCCGTCAAGGCAGACATGACGGCGGAGAAAGCCAAGAACAGGGCAGGGAAACGACATCGTAACAGACACTGTAGCAGACGAGCAGCGGCACAACCAAACACAGGCGTCATCTTGTGTAGTCACCTCGGCAAGAGTCTTGTGTTTTGGCGAAAACGTGAGCACAGCTCTGTTTATTGTGCGGTGTTTTTCCTCGTCATTAAATGAATCAGTTGGCTACACTGTGTTCCACTGCTACGATGTCACGTAGCTGCCGCAGCCAGCACTGTTCGCTCACTGTCTCTATCAGTTGCACCGAGCCGTCTCTGTGCGTTTACGCTCACAACAACACGGGGGAATAAATAAAGAAGCGGCTGGTTTGACCGAGCAAAAACGAGAGACCGCTGGCTTGACCACAGTTGGTCGAAAGAATCATTTCCGCCTTGTGTAGTCACCTCGGCAAGAGTGAAGAGAGTCTTGTGTTTTGGCGAAAACGTGAGCACAGCTCTGTTTATTGTGTGGTGTTTTTCCTCGTCATTAAATGAATCAGTTGGCTACACTTTGTCCCACTGCTACGATGTCACGTAGCTGCCGCAGCCAGCACTGTTCACTCACTGTCTCTATCAGTTGCACCGAGCCGTCTCTGTGCTCACAACAACACGGGGGGAATAAATAAAGAAGCGGCTGGTTTGACCAAGCAAAAACGAGAGACCGCTGGCTTGACCACAGTTGTTCCACAGCCCGATAGTTTGACCCACATTCTGGCGGCGGCTATCGCTGTCCAGCCTAAACCCCGCCCTACCAGTAAGGGTAGGGTCATAAACCCCGCCCTACCAGTAAGGGTAGGGTCATAAACCCCGCCCTACCAGTAAGGGTAGGGTCATAAACCCCGCCCTACCAGTAAGGGTAGGGTCATAAACCCTGCCTACCAGTGTAAGGGTAGGGTCATAAACCCCTCCCTACCAGTAAGGGTAGGGTCATAAACCCCTCCCTACCAGTGTAAGGGTAGGGTCATAAACCCCGCCCTACCAGTAAGGGTAGGGTCATAAACCCCGCCCTACCAGTAAGGGTAGGGTCATAAACCCCGCCCTACCAGTAAGGGTAGGGTCATAAACCCCGCCCTACCAGTGTAAGGGTAGGGTCATAAACCCCGCCCTACCAGTAAGGGTAGGGTCATAAACCCCGCCCTACCAGTAAGGGTAGGGTCGGCGGTGGAAACACCAGAAGATTCTTAAAGTGAGCTGTCCCGCTCTGAGCCGCTCCGACCCGACCCGCTCTACTCAGTGGAAACGAGGCATATGAGGCTCCTGATAGTGGAGCGGCTCAGAGAATCTGTCAGTTGATGAAACAAGCGTGAACAGAAAGAAGATTCATTCTGTCGCTTTAAGGCGTCTTACCCTCAGGGGGGGGGGGGGGTTGTGGGGGGGGAGAGGGGGGGGGAGAGAGGGAGGGAGAGAGGGAGGGAGGGGGAGGGAGAGAGAGAGAGAGGGAGGGAGAGAGGGAGGGAGGGGGAGGGAGAGAGAGAGAGAGGGAGGGAGAGAGAGGGGGGAGAGGGAGGGAGAGAGAGAGAGGGGGGGAGGGAGAGAGAGGGGGGAAAGGGCGGGAGAGAGAGAGAGAGAGAGGGGGGGAGAGAGGGAGGGAGAGGGAGGGAGGGGGAGAGAGAGAGAGGGAGGGAGGGGGAGAGAGGGGGTGAGAGAGAGAGAGGGAGGGAGAGAGAGACTCAGATGTAATTAAAAAAAAACAAACGGGGATGCGACGGATATAAAAGCAAGAGGCAAGATCAAGGCGCAATGTTAGGATGAAATAAGAGAGTAAAGTATGTCCCAATAGTATGCCTACTGCATCCTGACTAGATTATTTTTATGGTCGGATGTAGTATGTAGAATAGAAAGAGGAGAAGATTCGGAACGCAACCACGGAACTGTTTAGTTATGTTGCTGCTCTTATTGTGGTGGTCTGGGCGGAAGGTGCAGCGCGCTAACCCGTCCCCAGACAGAGCTTCCGGTGTCATGGCGGAGTTCGGCCGCGCGGCTCTGCTCGCGGCTCTGCTGCTGTTCACCGTCCTCACGCTGCGCGACGTGTATCTGGGTAGAACCGCGCTGCAGGCCCAAAGCCCCGAGCTTTCCCAGGACGCCCTGCCGGACTCAGAGCCCGGCAGGGCGGCCAAGGCGTCTCAGTACACGGCGCAAGTGCTGCGGTTCCAATACTGGTGAGTGTTAGCTAGCAGGCTAACAGCTAGTAAAGATGGAGTCAGTGATTCTGGTGAACGCTCATCAGAGAATATCTCCTCGTGATCCTCTACCTGTCTGTCTGTCTGTCTGTGTTAATACACAGCCTGTCTGTCTGTCTGTCTGTCTGTGTTAATACACAGCCTGTCTGTCTGTCTGTGTTAATACACAGCCTGTCTGTCTGTCTGTCTGTGTTAATACACAGCCTGTCTGTCTGTCTGTCTGTTTGTGTTAATACACAGCCTGTCTGTCTGTTTGTGTTAATACACAGCCTGTCTGTCTGTCTGTCTGTCCGTCCGCGTTAATACACAGCCTGTCTGTCTGTCTGTCCGCGTTAATACACAGTCTGTCTGTCTGTCTGTTTGTGTTAATACACAGCCTGTCTGTCTGTCTGTCCGCGTTAATACACAGCCTGTCTGTCTGTCTGTCTGTCTGTCCGCGTTAATACACAGCCTGTCTGTAGGGTTTTATAGTAGTGTGTTATAATGTGCCTGTCTCTCTCTATATGCCTGTCTCTCTCTGTGTGTTATAATGTGCCTGTCTCTCTCTCTGTGCCTGTCTCTCTCTCTGTGTTATAATCAGTGTTGGGAACGTTACTTTAAAAAAGTAATTAGTTATAGTTACTCACTACTTGTTCCAAACAGTAACTGAGTTAGTAACTGAATTACTTTATAATAGAAGTAAGTAGTTACCAGAGAAAGTAACTATCTGCGTTAGCCTACTCTACTGTAAAAAAAAAAAAAAAAAAAATTGCTGTATGTCAAAAGATTTGGATTTTTCTGAGCAGTTTTCACAGGTCAGTTGAAATGAGTAGAACAGACAGGTAGGCCTACGTGTAGGCTACATAACCTTCAATATTTATTGCACATCAACAGACAGCAAGAGGTTTATCCTGCACTTCAAGTATTTTGTTCTCAACAAAAGTAGTAGAGGAAACTGCTGAATGTACCGTGCTGATCTGCTATCACTGGATTCACTTCATGTCGGCCAAAACACCCCTTAAGGCCAAAAACGTCAGACTATGAAGCATGAGACGATGAGAGGAGGAGTAAGGATTTATCCGCTGTTTATTTCCTTCTTTAACATGCACAGCAGCATACAGATCCCAGGAAAATAACAGAAGCAATATTCGACTTGTGATGACACGCTAAACAGCTGTTGCAACCAGCGAATCGCGGCCGTTTAATAACGTGCATAAATTATAAGAGATCGGGAAACTCCATGCACTTACTCAAAGGGCGATGCAAACAAACTCAGGGAGAGCACGTTTCAACCGTGGATTGATAGGTGGTTACTGCGGCAACGCGCACGCTCACACAACAGAGAGAGAAAAAGAAACTTCACTAAACAGGCGCTCCGGCTGACTGACGTGAAGCTGACAGTTATAATGTCATCCACACCCCGGTCTCCTCACTAGCAGTGTGTAGTATGGAGCCAGGGGTGTGTAGTAGCCTATATATGGAGCCAGGGGTGTGTAGTAGCCTATATATGGAGCCAGGGGTGTGTAGTAGCCTATATATGGAGCCAGGGGTGTGTAGTAGCCTATATATGGAGCCAGGGGTGCGTTCGGATTACACAGTTTATTCATCACTTCATTAACGCATTTAACGGTCAGTAACGATAACCGCGCTGTAACGGCTGAAACAGTCATTAGTTAGATTACTCCGTTACTGGAAAAGAACGGCGTTATTCCCAACACTGGTTATAATATGCCTGTCTCTCTCTCTGTGCCTGTCTCTCTCTCAGTGTGTTATAATGTGCCTGTCTCTCTCTTTGTGCTTGTCTCTCTCTTTGTGCCTGTCTCTCTCTCAGTGTGTTATAATGTGCCTGTCTCTCTCTCTGTGCCTGTCTCTCTCTCTGTGCCTCTCTCTCTCTCAGTGTGTTATAATGTGCCTGTCTCTCTCTTTGTGCTTGTCTCTCTCTTTGTGCCTGTCTCTCTCTCAGTGTGTTATAATGTGCCTGTCTCTCTCTTTGTGCCTGTCTCTCTCTCAGTGTGTTATAATGTGCCTGTCTCTCTCTCAGTGTGTTATAATGTGCCTGTCTCTCTCTCTGTGCCTGTCTCTCTCTCTCTGTGTTATAATGTGCCTGTCTCTCTCTATGTGCCTGTCTCTCTCTGTGCCTGTCTCTCTCTCTGTGTGTTATAATGTGCCTGTCTCTCTCTCAGTATCTCCTGAGGTGTTATAATGTGCCTGTCTCTCTCTCAGTGCCTGTCTCTCTCTCAGTGTGTTATAATGTGCCTGTCTCTCTCTCAGTATTTCCTGAGGTTACTCCAAAGTGTTCCAGGAATACGCTCGCGCCATCGGCCAGCTGTATCCGGACCTGCAAATCCAGGGAGAGAACTACCCCCCTAGTGCTGTAAACAGGTACACACACACACACACACACACACACACACACACACACACCCTAGTGCTGTAAACAGGTACACACACACACACACACACACACACACACACACACACACACACACACACACACACACACACACACACCCTAGTGCTGTAAACAGGTACACACACACACACACACCCCCCTAGTGCTGTAAACAGGTACACACACACACACACCCCTAGTGCTGTAAACAGGTACACACACACACACACACACACACACACACACACACACACACACACACACAGAGTTGGGTAGGTCATGGGACAGTCATTGAATCATGGAACATTTCTATATTTTAAAGGTAGAAATGTCTGATGGAGTAAACTCATCCTTTCCAAATGTTTTACTGTGTATGTGTGTGTGTGTGCGTGTCTCTCTCTCTCTCTGTGTGTGTGTGTGTGTGTGTGTGTCTGTGTGTGTGTGTGTGTGTGTGTCTGTGTGTGTGTGTCTCTCTCTCTCTGTGCGTGCGTGCTCTGTGTGTGTGTGTCTCTCTCTCTGTGTGTGTGTGTGTGCGTGTGTGTGTCTCTCTCTCTCTGTGTGTGTGTCTCTGTGTGTGTGCGTGTGTGTCTCTCTCTCTCTCTGTGTGTGTGTGTCTGTGTGTGTGTCTCTGTGTGTGTGTGTGTGTGTGCGTGTGTGTGTGTTCGTGCTCTGTGTGTGTGTCTCTCTCTCTCTCTGTGTGTGTCTCTGTGTGTGTGTGTGTGTGTGTCTCTGTGTGTGTGTGTGTGTGTGTGTGTGTGTGTGTGTGTGTGTGTCTGTGTCTGTGTGTGTGTCTGTGTGTGTGTGTGTGTGTCTGTGTGTGTGTCTCTCTGTGTGTGTGTGCGTGTGTGTGTGTGTGTCTCTCTGTGTGTGTGTGTGTGTGTGTGTGTGTGTGTGTGTGTGTGTGTGTGTGTGTGTGTGTGTGTGTGTGTGTGTGTGTGTGTGTGTGTGTGTGTGTGTGTGTGTGTGTGTGTGTGTGTGTGTGTGTGTGTGCGTGCAGGGTCCTGGGGAACTTGTTTTCCTACCTAAAGGTGGTCCTGTGTCTGCTGGTTGTCAGCGGACAGAATCCGTTCGTTTTCCTCGGAACAGAAACTCCCCGAGCCTGGAGCTGGAGCCAGGAGAACAAGGTCTGTCTGTCTGTCTGTCTCTCCGTCTGTCTGTCTGTCTGTCTGTCTGTCTGTCTGTCTGTCTCTCCGTCTGTCTGTCTGTTTGTCTGTCTGACCGTCTGTCTGTCTGTCTGTCTGTCCGTCTGTCTGTCTGCCTGTCTGTCTGTCTGTTTGTCTGTCTCTCCGTCTGTCTGTCTGTCTGTCTGTCTATCTGTCTGTCTGTCTGTCTGTCTGTCTGACTCTCCGTCTGTCTGTCCGTCTGTCTGTCTGTCTGCCTGTCTGTCTGTCTGTCTCTCCGTCTGTCTGTCTGTCTGTCTGACTCTCCGTCTGTCTGTCCGTCCGTCTGTCTGTCTGTCTGCCTGTCTGTCTGTCTGTCTCTCCGTCTGCCTGTCTGTCTGTCTGTCTGTCTGTCTGTCTGTTATGGGTGTACGGTATAACCGGTATAGAAGGTAAACCGGTGTGAAGTTATGATGTAGATTTTGACTCCACTTGAAACGTTCGCGGGTTTTTTCTCAATTTCCTCTCGTGAGTCGCAGAGCCGCGCAGTCCTGTCGCTTGAATTTTGAACGTGTTCAAAAAAAGTGTGCGACAAATCTAGTCTCAAAATAGTCTCAGAGTGGTCGCATGTGTCTCGAACGCGTCGCAAACCCTTCTCAAATTAGTCTCCGCGACTCAGAAAGTGCGAGAAGTGTGAGACAACTTTGCGAGGGTCTGGCGACATATGAAACTAAATTGCGACTGATTTGAGACAAAAATGAGACTGACATTCCGTTTGTGCGACGCTCGCCAGACGTTCTCGAGACATAAATGCTCCCAGCAAGTGTTGGGCAGGACATTCACAAACGTGTCGTGAGGAACCAACTCAGTGAGACACTGCAAGTGAAAATTGTCGTTAATTCGCATCTTTTCTCGCAATTTTGTGTCTCCAACTTGTGGCAAACAGTCGCAGCCCAGTGAGATAGAGGCTTATGTCTGTGTGTCCGTCTGTCTATCGCTCTCTCTCTCTCTGTATTAACCCTGTCTCTCTCCCCTCTCTCTCTCTGTATTAACCCTATGTCTCTCTCTCTCTCTCTGTATTAACCCTATGTCTCTCTCTCTCTCTCTGTATTAACCCTATGTCTCTCTCTCTGTATTAACCCTATGTCTCTCTCTCTCTCTGTATTAACCCTATGTCTCTCTCTCTCTCTCTCTCTCTCAGATCTTCTCCTGTCTGATGTCGTTCTTTCTCTGTAACATGATGGAGACGCACTTCCTGTCTACGGGAGCCTTCGAGATCACACTCAACGGTACAGACAGACAGACAGACAGACAGACACACACACACACACACACACAGGAAATTTACTTTTTTAACCAGGGGCATTTTTGGTCATTCCACATATTTATCAAATGTTTGTAGATCAAAAGACTTCTTACAAGAATTTAATTTTCATAGAAAGTATTACTCAAGTAATGTCTGTCTCTCTCTCTCTCTCTCTCTCTCTCTCTCTCTCTCTCTCTCTCTCTCCCATGTTAACCTAATGTCTCTCGCCCCTCTCTCTCCCTCTCTCTCTCCCATGTTAACCTAATGTCTCTCGCCCCTCCCTCTCTCTCTCTCTCATGTTAACCTAATGTCTCTCGCCCAGACCTGCCCGTCTGGTCAAAGCTCCAGTCCGGGAACGTTCCGAACATTCAGGAGATTTTCCAGATTCTTGATAATTACGTAAAGATGAACCAGGAAACCATGGCAACCATGGGCCTCCGGTCCCCGTAGAGACGCATAGGTGAGAACACATACACATACACACACACACACACACACACACACACACACACACACACACACACACACACACACACACACACACACACACACACACACACACACACACACACACACACACACACACACACACACAGACTCCCCCCCCTCTCTCTGTGCCCTGTCTCAGTGGTTTGTTAACCCAACCTGTCTGTCTGTATTAACCCTAGCTGTCTTTCTGTATTAACCCTACCTGTCTGTCTGTATTAACCCTACCTGTCTGTCTGTATTAACCCTACCTGTCTGTCTGTATTAACCCTACCTGTCTTTCTGTATTAACCCTACCTGTCTGTCTGTATTAACCCTACCTGTCTTTCTGTATTAACCCTACCTGTCTGTCTGTATTAACCCTAGCTGTCTGTCTGTATTAACCCTAGCTGTCTTTCTGTATTAACCCTACCTGTCTGTCTGTATTAACCCTACCTGTCTGTCTGTATTAACCCTAGCCCTACCTCTCTCTGCTAGGGATGCACCAAACATTCGGCCACCGAAAATGGCAGAATAAGTAATTTTCGGTTTCGGCCAGCACCAGTTAAAAGGCCGAACATTCACGACGATAAGGAAAATGTGTTTTTAAAAGAGCTGCGCGCTTGTGAACCAGGAAATGGACGTAAAGAGAGATGTAACTGTGTATGCCAGTCCACGTCTCTTTGTGAGCGCGCAGCAGGAGCAGTTTGTAAGGCGCGTGCATGAAAATGTCAGAGTCCAGTGTGGGAGCATTCTTTCAAACTGGATGAGACACGGCGCAGACAGTGCAATGCTTTATGCAGCATGAAGTTAAAACGCTTGTCCAAGACTGATGTTTAATCACCATAGAAACACAAAAGCCTTGCGCGAGCGAAGCAGCGATTCACCCGGTGAAACTCTGTGACTGTGTGACAGTTGGTAACGGAGTCATTCACAGTGACACCTCGCCGGTGAGAGCCGCCGCGCACTGAAAACTTTAGTTTGACATCTAAAATGATAACCGGAGATATCCTGTCCGTTAGCGCTGTTGGGGGAAAAGGCTCCTACGGTCTGATTGCATTTCTCAAGCCTGAATACAGCGAGCCGCCTCCCCCCGTTAGTTTCAGTCTACAGACGAAAAAGTTACAATCACCTCCTAAGCATGGACATCGTGTAAAGCCTCTCATTGTTATGATCAGGGCTTTGAAGCAAATTCTGAAGTCTGAACATTACGGTGGGAGCTGTATTAGGGTGGGAGCTGCATTAGGGTGGGAGCTGCATTAGGGTGGGAGCTGCATTAGGGTGGGAGCTGCATTAGGGTGGGAGCTGCATTACGGTGGGAGCTGCATTACGGTGGGAGCTGCATTACGGTGGGAGCTGCATTACGGTGGGAGCTGCATTACGGTGGGAGCTGCATTACGGTGGGAGCTGCATTACGGTGGGAGCTGCATTAGGGTGGGAGCTGCATTACGGTGGGAGCTGCATTACGGTGGGAGCTGCATTACGGTGGGAGCTGCATTACGGTGGGAGCTGTGGTGCAGCTTTTTTTTTAGAGCAACTCAACCTGCACTGCAAGAAAAGAAAGAAGGCAATAAGTCGATCTTTTTGTAGATTCATCCTCATATAAGTCAAGGTAAAATTCAGTGAGTGGTTCACAATCACATTTGTAGTAAAATATTAATTTTACTCTTAGATTTGAAGGTTTTACTGTTTATGTATTTAGGGCTTTTTAGTTGATTTCGCAAAATAAATAAACAAACCTGCAAAATCCTCTTTCGGTTTCGGCCAACAATTTAATTTTATTCGGTTTCGGCCAAGAATTTTAATTTCGGTGCATCCCTAACCCTAACCCTACCTGTCTCTCTCTCTACCTGTCTCTCTGTACCCAGGTGTGTTGCTGTGCCCTGTCTCAGTGGTGTCTCTCCTCGTGGCCCCCTCTCTCTCTCTGTATTCACCTGTCTCTCCCCTCGCTCTCTCTCTCCCCTAACCCTAACCTTACCTGTCTCTCTCTCTCCCCTAACCCTAACCTTACCTCTCTCTCTCCCCTCACTCTCTCTCTCTCTCTCCCTGTGTTAACCCTAACCTTACCTCTCCCCTCTCTCTCTCCCCTCTCTCTCTCTCTCTCCCTGTGTTAACCCTAACCTTACCTCTCTCTCTGTATTAACCTGTCTCTCTCCCCTCGCTCTCTCTCTCTCTCTCCCCTAACCCTAACCTTACCTGTCTCTCTCTCTCTCTCCCCTAACCCTAACCTTACCTGTCTCTCTCTCTGTATTAACCTGTTGTATCTCCCCCCCTACCTGTCTCTCTCTCCCCTGTACAGGTGTTGCTGTGTCCTGTCTCAGTGGATTCGCTCCTCGTGGCTTTATGAAAGTTTGTCCTTAAAGCAGAATCTGTTTGGACCGACCGGATGTCCCCGTGCCCGCAGCGAGCGCTCCTCTGCCGACTACCCACAATGCACTGCTGCCTCTGGACCCACAATGCACTGCTCCCTCTGCTGACCCACACCCTGCGTTCCAAATCACATACTTTTTCTTTTTACTTTACTACATACTAAAGTACAGAAGAGCTTTAGGGCCTCAGGAGATAGAGCA
>CASHTC010001109.1:30000-77500 GCA_949357725.1 Hyperoplus immaculatus
AGGAGCGCAAGGACTCTAATATCCACCAGCTCCTTGATGTCGTCATGAATGGGTAGAAGAGGGTTCCAGTTGCAACCTGTGAAGCTCTAGTGAACTACATGCCCAAGAGGGTTAAGGCAGTGCTAGAAAATAATGATGGCAAAACAAAATATTGACACTTTGGGCCCAATTTGGACATTTTTTCTTAGGGGTGTACTCACTTTTGTTGCCAGCAGTTTAGACATTAATGGCTGTGTGTCGAGTTATTTTGAGGGGACAGTAAATTTACACTGTTATACAAGCTGTACACTGACTACTTGACATTGTATCAAAGTGTCATTTATTCAGTGTTGTCGCATGGAAAGATATAATGAAATATTTGAAGAAATGTTAGGGGTGTACTCACTTTTGTGAGATACTGTATATCAGGGCATCTCTGGCCAATGGGTCGGATCACTGCGCCAGCTTGATGCTGAGAGACTAGACACACATGGTTTTAGGTTGATCAAATTACTCATTTCTAAGTGTCTTTAACGTTATCCAGCAGGGAGAGAAGACAGAGAGAGAGAGAGAGAGAGAGAGAGGGAGAGAAGAGAGAGAGATGTATAAGTGTCTTTAACGTTATCCAGCAGGGAGAGAAGAGGGAGAGAGAGAGAGAGAGGGAGAGAAGAGAGAGAGATGTATAAGTGTCTTTAACGTTATCCAGCAGGGAGAGAAGAGAGAGAGAGAGAGAGAGAGGGAGAGAAGAGAGAGAGATGTATAAGTGTCTTTAACGTTATCCAGCTGCAGAGTTGTTGTAAAGGATCTTGACATTATGTTGGTCGGTCAAGTTTTAACTTATTTTCCTCTGATCGTTTTCTTTTGCTGTTTTGGACCGTAATGTTGCATTATAGTCAACGGCATGAACGCTTTGTTTTCCCCCCAAAGGGGGCGTGGCCAGATTGCGGACCTGATGTATTGCTGCTTCCTGTCAGTGTGACCTCATCCTAACCCTGTCCTCTGATTGGTCCTCAGATCGTGGACAGCGGGCGATTGGTCGTTTCTACGCGGTGTGGTCACGTGTTCTGCAGCTTGTGTCTCAGAGACGCTCTGAGGTCACAGCACACCTGTCCCACCTGCCGGAAGAAGCTGGGGCCCAAGCAGTACCATCCACTATATGTATAAGACAGACAGAGAGACAGACAGACAGACAGACAGACAGACAGACAGACACTGAGGGCCCAAGCAGTACCATCCACTATACGTCTGACTGTCTACTTGTCTATCTAACACTGATACACACACACACTCTGAAACACACACACACACACACACACACACACACACACACACACACACACACACACACACACACACACACACACACACACACTGAGACTTTTTGCGTTTGGATTTTTGATTCTTTGTTTTATATTGAGTTCCATGTTGCCCTGGTTGCCCTGGTTACCCTGTTCACCTTGAATATTAAATAAAATGTTGAAATGTTCTGAGTGTCAACAAGGCTTTTCTGTGGACACGCACGCACTCACACACACACACACACACGCACGCACGCACGCACACACTCCCACACACACACACACACACACACACACACACACGCACGCACACACTCCCACACACACACGCGCGCACTCCCATACACACGCACGCACACACACACACACACACACACACACACACACACACACACACACACACACACACACACACACACACACACACACACACACACACACACACTTTAATGCTGTAAAAGCACTTTGAGTGGCCTTGTGTCTGAATTGTGCTATATAAATAAACTTGCCTTGCCTTGCCTTGCCTAATGAAGTGGTTCACAACAGGTAGAGTTTTACTACATGAGAAATGCCTCCATCTGGTGGTGACCAGTGGTAGTGACGCAAAGCCTTGTGATCAGGTCAGTGATTGTAGGCAGGTGTGCAAACAAACAGTGAATGCTGAGAGAGCTCACAGTGTTTACTGAGGGGTATACTACGAAGCGAGATTAAGGGCTGAGCGACGTCTGTTGAGTCTAAAGCCAGAGTTTTCAGTTTCACGAAAGGTGGCTCTCTTTCTACCTGGCTAGATCACCGTGGTAACAGAGGCTGCACGGCTAACCTGCCCAGACCAGTTTTTGTTGCAGAGTTTGAGTTTAAATTCGGCTCTTAGAGCGCTGCCCTTTAAGGAAACTACACCTTTTGAAATCCCGCGGAGGCGCGGACCTGACTATATTGTTTGAGCGATAATTCTTACTGAGTAAACTAGTTAAATCAGTAAACTTATTGATCAGTAAGTTAATGAACGAAACAAAGCCGTGACATAAGGCTTACATTAGAGTGAACTGTCACATCGCGCTGCGGCTTTTTGCCACATAGTTATTGATGCAGAAAATGTTAAATAGCCTAGACCTACTGTATGCAGCGCCACTCACCTCTCACCTCAAATGGTTTTACCTGGCGATCTACACACACTGGCTCTTAATGAAGCGTTCTATAAAATCACAGGTTGCAACATTATTTCACTGTAGGCTTCTTTCTTTTCATCAGTAGCGATTACAGTTGGGACGTGACAGGTGACAGCTGTCACAGTTCGGACATCGCTGCAGACACGCAGGTTAAGCTTCTCACAGTAAATTCATATTTGTCCGAAAAATCCAGACTACAGGTTTTTTAATGTAGGCCTATTGGTATTTGTAAGATTCAAATAAAAGGCTAATAGTCTAAATCAAAATTGTATTCATTATGATGTGGCCCAAAACTAAAGTGATTTTCCATAGGCTATTCATTTGGGGACAGTGTCAGACTTAAATTACATTCTTAAGTGTGGGACTATAGGCGTAGTGCTATAAATATAGCAAAGTAGCCTATATATATATTAGGCTAAATGGTATAGTGTTTAAATCCGAGTTCAACGTTTCATTGTTTTATAATGTCACGTTTCGCACTGCGAGAACGATCGGCAAGATAAATAAATCATTTCCATGCTGGCAGCATTCCACTCTCCTTAGCCTATTTGCAGTAAGAGTTTTTTGTTTTACTCAGCTGCTCACAATCAGTCCGTTTGTGTAAAGTTAGCGGCACAAGATCAGTCCATTTTGTGCGGATGCAGAGTCAAATGACGGGTCAAACGCCCCCTCTCATGGGGACGCGCACAGAGCCTGAAGCCGAAACCCTCGTTCAACATAAGAGGTTGATAACTTCCTTCGTGATACCGGTTAGCTCTGAGCGAGGGTTTGTGTTATGTTGAACCAGATCAAAAAAAGAGAGCCGGGCTCTGTTGAGTTTGTTTCGTAGTATACCCCTCTGCTCCTGACACACTGTGATACTGACAGAGTTTAGAACAATACTTTAGACACACTGTGATACTGACAGAGTATAGAACAATACTTTAAGATATCACAACAAACAGAGTGATCTCAGCGTAAGTTTGGTTTATTTGTACTTTTCAGTTTATTAGATTCATTTAGCTGCATGTTAGAGCTGAGAGCCAACACATGCACACGCTCACACACACATGCACACGCTCACACACACATGCACACGCTCACACACACATGCACACGCTCACACACAACCTACCGGACAGACTACAACCAACTTCAACAGACCAAGTAAGTGCATAAAGGCTTTAGCACCAAACTAAGAAAGCTATTGACCTAACTGAGAGACAGACTTATAGGAATAAGTTTACAAATGGCTGGGTTAAAGCGGCTACCAGAAACATTTAAATATCTTTTAAACAGCCTCATGTTTCCTCTGATAATCATAAATTACCTTTAACAGCAAACGAGACCATCAGTGCAAAGAAAGACGTTTTTAAATAGTTTTTATTACTGCTTTTGGTCTGGTCGCACACCCAGTCCGATTTTCGATTCGCTCGTGCATGCTCTATGGTCACATATCCGTATTGGTCGCAGATTTCAGTGTGGCGCTGCAACGACATTTGAGAAGCCTATCCCTCCAGGTGAGGGAAGGGGAGCGGGAGCCTTGTTTGAGACAGTTATTTGTCGTCATAATGACTGATAACGGGGCTGAACCATCAAAGAAAAAAAAGAAAATGCAATGAAGAAAAGCTAAAAGGGAGAGTGATATAGGGGGTGGGGGGGACGAGGGCGTTGCCAAGCAACGTGTATACAATTTCACGAGAGCGAAACTAGACTGCAGTGTTTACCCCTAAATGAATGAGCGGTTGGTACTAACACAAAGTTTGCTTTGCTTCACCATCATCAGATAACCATTATCTGAAATAGTAATTATTTACAACAACATAAACACATTACCTCATCGTGATCCATACTAACTGCCCTCTATCGTTCATTCGCTTTCTGTGAAGAGTCGGACACGTAATCTTTCAGCTCCGTGGGAGAGAGTAGTTAGGTGACACTGCTCAACTCATTGCAATCAGGTGCGTGTGGCAGTGACTGGCATTAGTTCATGCAGTGTCAAAACCACTCTCACGGAGCCGAAAAGAGTCCTCACACTTTCAACACACGGACATGCACTATATTGCTCCCTTCTCAGTTCACACTCACGCGTCTGGCACGAGCTACAAAACAGCTTTGCGACAGCGGGCGTCGTAAAAATACTACCGCTTTTGTCCAAAGGAGACGCCAACGTGCCATGTTACTCGTAGTGGCTTTAAGATAATAATAATAATTGAAAAAATACAATAATTATAATTAAAACAATTATGAAATTAAAATAACAATTTAAATCAATTAGAAATATTAAAAAAATAAAATTAGAATAAAGAACTAAAATGATTAAAATAATTTTCATCTAGAGAGCAATTAATACTGAACTGATTACAGGGTTACAGGGTAATGCAAGGACAATATGGTTCCTGTAAATGAAATAATTAAGAAAATAAAATTATTTGAATAATTAAAAAAATAAAAAAATTACGACAATTAAAAAAGTGCAAAAATTACGACAATTTAAAAAATTATGATAATTAAAAAATAACGACAATGGGGGAAAATTATTTTGTTGGATTGTTATTGCACAGGCCAGAAGTTCATCATCAAGTGTTGCAAGTTTGAACCCGCGTGCTCCGTCCTCTGTGTCAGCTCTCCGTTCTAAGACTCTCACCGCGCCACAGGGCTGCCGCAGATCACAGCCTAATGAGACCTCAGCATCGCCACCCCTCTGTGCAACGTCAGTACTGACTAGGGCTGTGTCAAAAAATCGATATCGCAATACTTAGTTTCGCGATATCAGTATCGATTTTTATAGCTAAAAATCTTTTTTTTTGTGATTTTTTATTTTTTATTTTTTTATTTATTTTTTTGCTTTATTGACAGTGCAGAGAGACAGATATGAAATGGGGCAGAGAGGGAATGAAATGCAGAGAACAATCACGGGTCAGATTCAAACCCATGTCTGCTGTCAGGCCTGAGCCTCTAGGATACTGACTATTGAAGTTAGATCAATTTTGTTTATAAGAATACTTAAGATTCACTGTTTCAGAAAAGCCCACTGATGTGTTTTCATTTTCAGTGTGTCCTGTACAGTTAGTACAAGAGTGAAGGGTTAGGGTTAGGGTTAGGGGTTAGGGTTAGGGTTAGGGTTAGGGTTAGGGTTAGGGTTAGGGTTAGGATAAGGGGGTTTTAACCAGGATGGCCCAAAGGGCCATCGTCAAATAACTCTCCTTGAAAAGGTAAAGTTGACATTTAAAGTGGCCTACTAGACTAATTTTGGGATGAGCTTTCCAATGGTGCTACCCCCGAGGCTCTAGGAGCTTTGGTTTCCGAGTTATGAGTGTTTTTATGTTTAAAAGTTCTGTATCTCCTGAACGGAAGGTCGTAGAGACTCGGGGACAACTCCAGTGTGTTCAGCGTGCCCGAATTATGTCGGACATAACTTGGTTTCAAGTCTCTAGGACCTACGGTTCTGGAGTTATAAGCGAAACATCTTTCTAAGTGCTGAGTCCAAAAAAAAAAGTTCCAATATGGGCCAATGCTGCCCTCTTGTGGCTTTGCGGAGATAATACATATCAATGCATGACTGTGCTTTTGATAAATCAAAATAAATGTTTTTTTAGACTCTCATTCCAAAGCCAGTCTCCTGTCTCTTCCAGTGTGTTACAACGTCATCAACAACACGTCTTAATCAATGAAAAACATTCGTATTCACATGCAAAAGCATCTATAAGGGTTAGGGTTAGGGTTAGGGTTAGGGTTAGGGTTAGGGTTAGGGTTAGGATAAGGGGGTTTTAACCAGGATGGCCCAAAGGGCCATCGTCAAATGGGTTAGGGTTAGGGTTAGGGTTAGGGTTAGGATAAGGGGGTTTTAACCAGGATGGCCCAAAGGGCCATCGTCAAATAACTCTCCTTGAAAAGGTAAAGTTGACATTTAAAGTGGCCTACTAGACTAATTTTGGGATGGGCTTTCCAATGGTGCTACCCCCGAGGCTCTAGGAGCTTTGGTTTCCGAGTTATGAGTGTTTTTATGTTTAAAAGTTCTGTATCTCCTGAACGGAAGGTCGTAGAGACTCGGGGACAACTCCAGTGTGTTCAGCGTGGCCGAATTATGTCAGACGGAACTTGGTTTCAAGTCTCTAGGACCTACGGTTCTGGAGTTATAAGCGAAAACGTTCGCCCAATAGGAATGAATGGGCGTCATTGAAAATTTCTCTAAGTGTTGAGTCCAAAAAAAAAAAGTTCCCCCAGGAAGTGTCTAGGAGCACGTTTCAGGCCATTTTGAGTGGTCTGGTAATGGTCTGTGGTGAACTTTTTTAAAAACCCTATATAAAATATTTTTTTGTAAAAAATTTGACTAAGTGTGGAGTCGAAAATGGTTTTTCCAAAAAGTATTTAGGAGCACGTTTCAGGCCATTTTGAGTCGTCTGGTAATGGTTAGGGTTAGGGTTAGGGTTAGGGTTAGGGTTAGGGTTAGGGTTAGGGTTAGGGTTAGGGTTAGGGTTAGGGTTAGGGTTAGGGTTAGGGTTAGGGTTAGGTTAAGAGCAATCTGCCCACTTTTCAAAAGTGGTTTTTTGGACGTAAATTTTGAACGCAGAGGGGCAACCTCATACCGAGACCATCCTCGGATACCTTGGGACCAGGCGCATTGGCCGAAAAAGTTTCGTCCCCCTGGTGGCGATTGTGGGTACTGCAATCGCGATTTGAAAAGTTTGAAGCTCTGTAACTCCCCAACGCAGAGGGGCAACACAATTCCAAGCAGTGCCTGTTGTAGCCCTTGGCCAGGACTACATGCTCACCAATTTTTAGCCATTTCCGAGTAACTTTTTTTAACATGGAAAAACAGGTTTTTTGGGAATAACGTCTGGTAGGGGAGGGGCAACTGCACAAGATTTTTAACCAAGATACTAGGCGTGGGGACGGATCAGAATCCGTTGAAATTTTGGTTCTATGTTGTTTCTATCCCGAGTTATGGCCGATTTGGTCTGCGCATGCGCAGTAGTGTTTTGGCCCATAATATGTCTGTTGAAAGAGGGGCTCTTCCTGATTCCAAATCCGTTGAAAGTAGGTCTTTATGACCTTCCTATCAGAAGTTATGGCCAAATGAGTACAAGTGAAATTGTGTGAAAATTTGACTAAGTGTGGAGTCAAAAATACTTCCCACAGAAAGTGTCTAGGAGCACGTTCCAGGCCATTTTGAGTGGTCTGGTAATGGTCTGTGGTGAAGTTTTCTAAAAACCCTATGTAAAAAGTTGGAATCTGAATGTGGAATCTGAATGTGGAATGTGGAATCTGAATGTGGAATCTGTATGTGGAATGTGGAATCTGAATGTGGAATCTGAATGTGGAATGTGGAATCTGAATGTGGAATCTGAATGTGGAATCTGGAATCTGAATGTGGAATCTGAATGTGGAATCTGGAATCTGAATGTGGAATCTGAATGTGGAATCTGGAATCTGAATGTGGAATCTGAATGTGGAATCTGGAATCTGAATGTGGAATCTGAATGTGGAATCTGAATGTGGAATGTGGAATCTGAATGTGGAATCTGAATGTGGAATGTGGAATCTCAATGTGGAATCTGAATGTGGAATCTGGAATCTGAATGTGGAGTCTGAATGTGGAATCTGAATGTGGAATGTGGAATCTGAATGTGGAATGTGGAATTGGAATGTGGAATGTGGAATCTGAATGTGGAAGCTGGGCTAGGGTTAGGGTTAGGGTAGGTTAAGAGCAATCTGGGTTAGGGTTAGGGTTAGGGTTAGGGTTAGGGTTAGGGTTAGGGTTAGGGTTAGGGTTTAGGGTTAGGGTTAGGGTTAGGGTTAGGGTTAGGGTTAGGGTTAGGGTTAGGGTTAGGTTAAGAGCAATGGTTAGGGTTAGGGTTAGGGTTAGGGAGGGTTAGGGTTAGGGTTAGGGTTAGGGTTAGGGTTAGGGGTTAGGGTTAGGGTTAGGGTTAGGGTTAGGGTTAGGGTTAGGGTTAGGGTTAGGGTTAGGGTTAGGGTTAGGGTTAGGGTTAGGGTTAGGGTTAGGGTTAGGGTTAGGGGTTAGGGTTAGGGTTAGGGTTAGGGTTAGGGTTAGGGTTAGGGTTAGGGTTAGGGGTTAGGGTTAGGGTTAGGGTTAGGGTTAGGGTTAGGGTTAGGTTAAGAGCAATCTGCCCACTTTTCAAAAGTGGTTTTTTGGACGTAAATTTTGAACGCAGAGGGGCAACCTCATACCGAGACCATCCTCGGATACCTTGGGACCAGGCGCATTGGCCGAAAAAGTTTCGTCCCCCTGGTGGCGATTGTGGGTACTGCAATCGCGATTTGAAAAGTTTGAAGCTCTGTAACTCCCCAACGCAGAGGGGCAACACAATTCCAAGCAGTGCCTGTTGTAGCCCTTGGCCAGGACTACATGCTCACCAATTTTTAGCCATTTCCGAGTAACTTTTTTTAACATGGAAAAACAGGTTTTTTGGGAATAACGTCTGGTAGGGGAGGGGCAACTGCACAAGATTTTTAACCAAGATACTAGGCGTGGGGACGGATCAGAATCCGTTGAAATTTTGGTTCTATGTTGTTTCTATCCCGAGTTATGGCCGATTTGGTCTGCGCATGCGCAGTAGTGTTTTGGCCCATAATATGTCTGTTGAAAGAGGGGCTCTTCCTGATTCCAAATCCGTTGAAAGTAGGTCTTTATGACCTTCCTATCAGAAGTTATGGCCAAATGAGTACAAGTGAAATTGTGTGAAAATTTGACTAAGTGTGGAGTCAAAAATACTTCCCACAGAAAGTGTCTAGGAGCACGTTCCAGGCCATTTTGAGTGGTCTGGTAATGGTCTGTGGTGAAGTTTTCTAAAAACCCTATGTAAAAAGTTGGAATCTGAATGTGGAATCTGAATGTGGAATGTGGAATCTGAATGTGGAATCTGTATGTGGAATGTGGAATCTGAATGTGGAATCTGAATGTGGAATGTGGAATCTGAATGTGGAATCTGAATGTGGAATCTGGAATCTGAATGTGGAATCTGAATGTGGAATCTGGAATCTGAATGTGGAATCTGAATGTGGAATCTGGAATCTGAATGTGGAATCTGAATGTGGAATCTGGAATCTGAATGTGGAATCTGAATGTGGAATCTGAATGTGGAATGTGGAATCTGAATGTGGAATCTGAATGTGGAATGTGGAATCTCAATGTGGAATCTGAATGTGGAATCTGGAATCTGAATGTGGAGTCTGAATGTGGAATCTGAATGTGGAATGTGGAATCTGAATGTGGAATGTGGAATTGGAATGTGGAATGTGGAATCTGAATGTGGAAGCTGGGCTAGGGTTAGGGTTAGGGTAGGTTAAGAGCAATCTGGGTTAGGGTTAGGGTTAGGGTTAGGGTTAGGGTTAGGGTTAGGGTTAGGGTTAGGGTTTAGGGTTAGGGTTAGGGTTAGGGTTAGGGTTAGGGTTAGGGTTAGGGTTAGGTTAAGAGCAATGGTTAGGGTTAGGGTTAGGGTTAGGGAGGGTTAGGGTTAGGGTTAGGGTTAGGGTTAGGGTTAGGGGTTAGGGTTAGGGTTAGGGTTAGGGTTAGGGTTAGGGTTAGGGTTAGGGTTAGGGTTAGGGTTAGGGTTAGGGTTAGGGTTAGGGTTAGGGTTAGGGTTAGGGTTAGGGGTTAGGGTTAGGGTTAGGGTTAGGGTTAGGGTTAGGGTTAGGGTTAGGGTTAGGGGTTAGGGTTAGGGTTAGGGTTAGGGTTAGGGTTAGGGTTAGGGTTAGGGGTTAGGGTTAGGGTTAGGGTTAGGGTTAGGGTTAGGGTTAGGGTTAGGGTTAGGGTTAGGGTTAGGGTTAGGTTAAGAGCAATCTGCCCACTTTTCAAAAGTGGTTTTTTGGACGTAAATTTTGAACGCAGAGGGGCAACCTCATACCGAGACCATCCTCGGATACCTTGGGACCAGGCGCATTGGCCGAAAAAGTTTCGTCCCCCTGGTGGCGATTGTGGGTACTGCAATCGCGATTTGAAAAGTTTGAAGCTCTGTAACTCCCCAACGCAGAGGGGCAACACAATTCCAAGCAGTGCCTGTTGTAGCCCTTGGCCAGGACTACATGCTCACCAATTTTTAGCCATTTCCGAGTAACTTTTTTTAACATGGAAAAACAGGTTTTTTGGGAATAACGTCTGGTAGGGGAGGGGCAACTGCACAAGATTTTTAACCAAGATACTAGGCGTGGGGACGGATCAGAATCCGTTGAAATTTTGGTTCTATGTTGTTTCTATCCCGAGTTATGGCCGATCTGGTCTGCGCATGCGCAGTAGAGTTTTGGCCCATAATATGTCTGTTGAAAGAGGGGCTCTCCCTGATTCCAAATCCGTTGAAAGTAGGTCTCTATGACCTTCCTATCAGAAGTTAGGGCCAAATGAGTACAAGTGAAATTGTGTGAAAATTTGACTAAGTGTTGAGTCAAAAAAAAAAAAGTTCCCCCAGGAAGTGTCTAGGAGCACGTTTCAGGCCATTTTGAGTGGTCTGGTAATGGGTTAGGGTTAGGGTTAGGGTTAGGGTTAGGGTTAGGGTTAGGGTTAGGGTTAGGGTTAGGGTTAGGGTTAGGGTTAGGGTTAGGGTTAGGGTTAGGTTAGGGTTAGGGTTAGGGTTAGGGTTAGGGTTAGGGTTAGGGTTAGGGTTAGGGTTAGGGTTAGGGTTAGGGTTAGGGGGTTAGAGGGTTAGGGTTAGGGTTAGGGTTAGGGTTAGGGTTAGGGTTAGGGTTAGGGTTAGGGTTAGGATAAGGGGGTTTTAACCAGGATGGCCCAAAGGGCCATCGTCAAATAACTCTCCTTGAAAAGGTAAAGTTGACATTTAAAGTGGCCTACTAGACTAATTTTGGGATGGGCTTTCCAATGGTGCTACCCCCGAGGCTCTAGGAGCTTTGGTTTCCGAGTTATGAGTGTTTTTATGTTTAAAAGTTCTGTATCTCCTGAACGGAAGGTCGTAGAGACTCGGGGACAACTCCAGTGTGTTCAGCGTGGCCGAATTATGTCAGACGGAACTTGGTTTCAAGTCTCTAGGACCTACGGTTCTGGAGTTATAAGCGAAAACGTTCGCCCAATAGGAATGAATGGGCGTCATTGAAAATTTCTCTAAGTGTTGAGTCCAAAAAAAAAAAGTTCCCCCAGGAAGTGTCTAGGAGCACGTTTCAGGCCATTTTGAGTGGTCTGGTAATGGTCTGTGGTGAACTTTTTTAAAAACCCTATATAAAATATTTTTTTGTAAAAAATTTGACTAAGTGTGGAGTCGAAAATGGTTTTTCCAAAAAGTATTTAGGAGCACGTTTCAGGCCATTTTGAGTCGTCTGGTAATGGTTAGGGTTAGGGTTAGGGTTAGGGTTAGGGTTAGGGTTAGGGTTAGGGTTAGGGTTAGGGTTAGGGTTAGGGTTAGGTTAAGAGCAATCTGCCCACTTTTCAAAAGTGGTTTTTTGGACGTAAATTTTGAACGCAGAGGGGCAACCTCATACCGAGACCATCCTCGGATACCTTGGGACCAGGCGCATTGGCCGAAAAAGTTTCGTCCCCCTGGTGGCGATTGTGGGTACTGCAATCGCGATTTGAAAAGTTTGAAGCTCTGTAACTCCCCAACGCAGAGGGGCAACACAATTCCAAGCAGTGCCTGTTGTAGCCCTTGGCCAGGACTACATGCTCACCAATTTTTAGCCATTTCCGAGTAACTTTTTTTAACATGGAAAAACAGGTTTTTTGGGAATAACGTCTGGTAGGGGAGGGGCAACTGCACAAGATTTTTAACCAAGATACTAGGCGTGGGGACGGATCAGAATCCGTTGAAATTTTGGTTCTATGTTGTTTCTATCCCGAGTTATGGCCGATTTGGTCTGCGCATGCGCAGTAGTGTTTTGGCCCATAATATGTCTGTTGAAAGAGGGGCTCTTCCTGATTCCAAATCCGTTGAAAGTAGGTCTTTATGACCTTCCTATCAGAAGTTATGGCCAAATGAGTACAAGTGAAATTGTGTGAAAATTTGACTAAGTGTGGAGTCAAAAATACTTCCCACAGAAAGTGTCTAGGAGCACGTTCCAGGCCATTTTGAGTGGTCTGGTAATGGTCTGTGGTGAAGTTTTCTAAAAACCCTATGTAAAAAGTTGGAATCTGAATGTGGAATCTGAATGTGGAATGTGGAATCTGAATGTGGAATCTGTATGTGGAATGTGGAATCTGAATGTGGAATCTGAATGTGGAATGTGGAATCTGAATGTGGAATCTGAATGTGGAATCTGGAATCTGAATGTGGAATCTGAATGTGGAATCTGGAATCTGAATGTGGAATCTGAATGTGGAATCTGGAATCTGAATGTGGAATCTGAATGTGGAATCTGGAATCTGAATGTGGAATCTGAATGTGGAATCTGAATGTGGAATGTGGAATCTGAATGTGGAATCTGAATGTGGAATGTGGAATCTCAATGTGGAATCTGAATGTGGAATCTGGAATCTGAATGTGGAGTCTGAATGTGGAATCTGAATGTGGAATGTGGAATCTGAATGTGGAATGTGGAATTGGAATGTGGAATGTGGAATCTGAATGTGGAAGCTGGGCTAGGGTTAGGGTTAGGGTAGGTTAAGAGCAATCTGGGTTAGGGTTAGGGTTAGGGTTAGGGTTAGGGTTAGGGTTAGGGTTAGGGTTAGGGTTTAGGGTTAGGGTTAGGGTTAGGGTTAGGGTTAGGGTTAGGGTTAGGGTTAGGGTTAGGTTAAGAGCAATGGTTAGGGTTAGGGTTAGGGTTAGGGAGGGTTAGGGTTAGGGTTAGGGTTAGGGTTAGGGTTAGGGGTTAGGGTTAGGGTTAGGGTTAGGGTTAGGGTTAGGGTTAGGGTTAGGGTTAGGGTTAGGGTTAGGGTTAGGGTTAGGGTTAGGGTTAGGGGTTAGGGTTAGGGTTAGGGTTAGGGTTAGGGTTAGGGTTAGGGTTAGGGTTAGGGTTAGGGTTAGGGTTAGGGTTAGGTTAAGAGCAATCTGCCCACTTTTCAAAAGTGGTTTTTTGGACGTAAATTTTGAACGCAGAGGGGCAACCTCATACCGAGACCATCCTCGGATACCTTGGGACCAGGCGCATTGGCCGAAAAAGTTTCGTCCCCCTGGTGGCGATTGTGGGTACTGCAATCGCGATTTGAAAAGTTTGAAGCTCTGTAACTCCCCAACGCAGAGGGGCAACACAATTCCAAGCAGTGCCTGTTGTAGCCCTTGGCCAGGACTACATGCTCACCAATTTTTAGCCATTTCCGAGTAACTTTTTTTAACATGGAAAAACAGGTTTTTTGGGAATAACGTCTGGTAGGGGAGGGGCAACTGCACAAGATTTTTAACCAAGATACTAGGCGTGGGGACGGATCAGAATCCGTTGAAATTTTGGTTCTATGTTGTTTCTATCCCGAGTTATGGCCGATTTGGTCTGCGCATGCGCAGTAGTGTTTTGGCCCATAATATGTCTGTTGAAAGAGGGGCTCTTCCTGATTCCAAATCCGTTGAAAGTAGGTCTTTATGACCTTCCTATCAGAAGTTATGGCCAAATGAGTACAAGTGAAATTGTGTGAAAATTTGACTAAGTGTGGAGTCAAAAATACTTCCCACAGAAAGTGTCTAGGAGCACGTTCCAGGCCATTTTGAGTGGTCTGGTAATGGTCTGTGGTGAAGTTTTCTAAAAACCCTATGTAAAAAGTTGGAATCTGAATGTGGAATCTGAATGTGGAATGTGGAATCTGAATGTGGAATCTGTATGTGGAATGTGGAATCTGAATGTGGAATCTGAATGTGGAATGTGGAATCTGAATGTGGAATCTGAATGTGGAATCTGGAATCTGAATGTGGAATCTGAATGTGGAATCTGGAATCTGAATGTGGAATCTGAATGTGGAATCTGGAATCTGAATGTGGAATCTGAATGTGGAATCTGGAATCTGAATGTGGAATCTGAATGTGGAATCTGAATGTGGAATGTGGAATCTGAATGTGGAATCTGAATGTGGAATGTGGAATCTCAATGTGGAATCTGAATGTGGAATCTGGAATCTGAATGTGGAGTCTGAATGTGGAATCTGAATGTGGAATGTGGAATCTGAATGTGGAATGTGGAATTGGAATGTGGAATGTGGAATCTGAATGTGGAAGCTGGGCTAGGGTTAGGGTTAGGGTAGGTTAAGAGCAATCTGGGTTAGGGTTAGGGTTAGGGTTAGGGTTAGGGTTAGGGTTAGGGTTAGGGTTAGGGTTTAGGGTTAGGGTTAGGGTTAGGGTTAGGGTTAGGGTTAGGGTTAGGGTTAGGTTAAGAGCAATGGTTAGGGTTAGGGTTAGGGTTAGGGAGGGTTAGGGTTAGGGTTAGGGTTAGGGTTAGGGTTAGGGGTTAGGGTTAGGGTTAGGGTTAGGGTTAGGGTTAGGGTTAGGGTTAGGGTTAGGGTTAGGGTTAGGGTTAGGGTTAGGGTTAGGGTTAGGGGTTAGGGTTAGGGTTAGGGTTAGGGTTAGGGTTAGGGTTAGGGTTAGGGTTAGGGTTAGGGTTAGGGTTAGGGTTAGGATAAGGGGGTTTTAACCAGGATGGCCCAAAGGGCCATCGTCAAATAACTCTCCTTGAAAAGGTAAAGTTGACATTTAAAGTGGCCTACTAGACTAATTTTGGGATGGGCTTTCCAATGGTGCTACCCCCGAGGCTCTAGGAGCTTTGTTTTCCGAGTTATGAGTGTTTTTATGTTTAAAAGTTCTGTATCTCCTGAACGGAAGGTCGTAGAGACTCGGGGACAACTCCAGTGTGTTCATCGTGGCCGAATTATGTCTGACGGAACTTGGTTTCAAGTCTCTAGGACCTACGGTTCTGGAGTTATAAGCGAAAACGTCGGCCCAATGGGAATGAATGGGCGTCATTGAAAATATCTCTAAGTGTTGAGTCCAAAAAAAAAAAGTTCCCCCAGGAAGTGTCTATGAGCACGTTTCAGGCCATTTCGAGTGGTCTGGTAATGGTCTGTAGTGAAGTTTTCTAAAAACCCTATGTAAAAAGTTGGAATCTGAATGTGGAATCTGAATGTGGAATGTGGAATCTGAATGTGGAATCTGAATGTGGAATGTGGAATCTGAATGTGGAATCTGAATGTGGAATCTGAATGTGGAATCTGAATGTGGAATGTGGAATCTGAATGTGGAATCTGAATGTGGAATCTCAATGTGGAATGTGGAATCTGAATGTGGAAGCTGAATGTGGAATGTGGAATCTGAATGTGGAAGCTGGGCTAGGATAAGGGCCATCGTCAAATAACTCTCCTTGAAAAGGTAAAGTTGACATTTAAAGTGGCCTACTAGACTAATTTTGGGATGGGTTTCCAATGGTGCTACCCCCGAGGCTCTAGGAGCTTTCCTTCTGTGAGTTTCCAGTGTTTTTATGTTTAAAAGTTCTGTATCTCCTGAACGGAAGGTCGTAGAGACTCGGGGACAACTCCAGTGTGTTCAGCGTGGCCAAATTATGTCTGACGGAACTTGGTTTCAAGTCTCTAGGACCTACGGTTCTGGAGTTATAAGCGAGAACGTCGGCCCTATGGGAATGAATGGGCGTCATTGAAAATATCTCTAAGTGTTGAGTCCAAAAAAAAAAGTTCCCCAAGGAAGTGTCTAGGAGCATGTTTCAGGCCATTTTGAGTGGTCTGGTAATGGTTTGTGGTGAAGTTTTTTAAAAACCCTATATAAAATATTTTTTTGTTAAAATTTGACTAAGTGTGGAGTCAAAAATGGTTAGGGTTAGGGTTAGGGTTAGGGTTAGGGTTAGGGTTAGGGTTAGGGTTAGGGTTAGGGTTAGGGTTAGGGTTAGGGTTAGGGTTAGGGTTAGGGTTAGGGTTAGGGTTAGGGGGTTAGGGTTAGGGTTAGGGTTAGGGTTAGGGTTAGGGTTAGGGTTAGGGTTAGGGTTAGGGTTAGGGTTAGGGTTAGGGTTAGGGTTAGGGGTTAGGGTTAGAGGGTTAGGGTTAGGTTAAGAGCAATCTGCCCACTTTTCAAAAGTGGTTTTTTGGACGTAAATTGGGTTAGGGTTAGGGTTAGGGTTAGGGTTAGGGTTAGGGTTTAGGGTTAGGGTTAGGGTTAGGGTTAGGGTTAGGGTTAGGGGTTAGGGTTAGGGTTAGGGTTAGGGTTAGGGTTAGGGTTAGGGTTAGGGGTTAGGGTTAGGGTTAGGGTTAGGGTTAGGGTTAGGGTTAGGGTTAGGGGTTAGGGTTAGGGTTAGGGTTAGGGTTAGGGTTAGGGTTAGGGTTAGGGTTAGGGTTAGGGTTAGGGTTAGGTTAAGAGCAATCTGCCCACTTTTCAAAAGTGGTTTTTTGGACGTAAATTTTGAACGCAGAGGGGCAACCTCATACCGAGACCATCCTCGGATACCTTGGGACCAGGCGCATTGGCCGTAAAAGTTTCGTCCCCCTGGTGGCGATTGTGGGTACTGCAATCGCGATTTGAAAAGTTTGAAGCTCCGTAACTCCCCAACGCAGAGGGGCAACACAATTTCAAGCAGTGCCTGTTGTAGCCCTTGGCCAGGACTACATGCTCACCAATTTTTAGCCATTTCCGAGAAACTTTTTTTAACATGGAAAAACAGGTTTTTTGGGAATAACGTCTGGTAGGGGAGGGGCAACTGCACAAGATTTTTAACCAAGATACTAGGCGTGGGGACGGATCAGAATCCGTTGAAATTTTGGTTCTATGTTGTTTCTATCCCGAGTTATGGCCGATCTGGTCTGCGCATGCGCAGTAGAGTTTTGGCCCATAATATGTCTGTTGAAAGAGGGGCTCTTCCTGATTCCAAATCCGTTGAAAGTAGGTCTCTATGACCTTCCTATCAGAAGTTATGGCCAAATGAGTACAAGTGAAATTGTGTGAAAATTTGACTAAGTGCTGAGTCCAAAAAAAAAAAGTTCCCCCAGGAAGTGTCTAGGAGCACGTTTCAGGCCATTTTGAGTGGTCTGGTAATGGTCTGTGGTGAAGTTTTTTAAAAACCCTATATAAAATATTTTTTTGTAAAAAATTTGACTAAGTGTGGAGTCGAAAATGGTTTTTCCAAAAAGTATTTAGGAGCAGGGTTAGGGTTAGGGTTAGGGTTAGGGTTAGGGTTAGGGTTAGGGTTAGGGTTAGGGTTAGGGTTAGGGTTAGGGTTAGGGTTAGGGTTAGGGTTAGGGTTAGGGTTAGGGTTAGGGTTAGGGTTAGGGTTAGGGTTAGGGTTAGGGTTAGGATAAGGGGGTTTTAACCAGGATGGCCCAAAGGGCCATCGTCAAATAACTCTCCTTGAAAAGGTAAAGTTGACATTTAAAGTGGCCTACTAGACTAATTTTGGGATGGGCTTTCCAATGGTGCTACCCCCGAGGCTCTAGGAGCTTTGGTTTCCGAGTTATGAGTGTTTTTATGTTTAAAAGTTCTGTATCTCCTGAACGGAAGGTCGTAGAGACTCGGGGACAACTCCAGTGTGTTCAGCGTGGCCGAATTATGTCAGACGGAACTTGGTTTCAAGTCTCTAGGACCTACGGTTCTGGAGTTATAAGCGAAAACGTTCGCCCAATAGGAATGAATGGGCGTCATTGAAAATTTCTCTAAGTGTTGAGTCCAAAAAAAAAAAGTTCCCCCAGGAAGTGTCTAGGAGCACGTTTCAGGCCATTTTGAGTGGTCTGGTAATGGTCTGTGGTGAACTTTTTTAAAAACCCTATATAAAATATTTTTTTGTAAAAAATTTGACTAAGTGTGGAGTCGAAAATGGTTTTTCCAAAAAGTATTTAGGAGCACGTTTCAGGCCATTTTGAGTCGTCTGGTAATGGTTAGGGTTAGGGTTAGGGTTAGGGTTAGGGTTAGGGTTAGGGTTAGGGTTAGGGTTAGGGTTAGGGTTAGGGTTAGGTTAAGAGCAATCTGCCCACTTTTCAAAAGTGGTTTTTTGGACGTAAATTTTGAACGCAGAGGGGCAACCTCATACCGAGACCATCCTCGGATACCTTGGGACCAGGCGCATTGGCCGAAAAAGTTTCGTCCCCCTGGTGGCGATTGTGGGTACTGCAATCGCGATTTGAAAAGTTTGAAGCTCTGTAACTCCCCAACGCAGAGGGGCAACACAATTCCAAGCAGTGCCTGTTGTAGCCCTTGGCCAGGACTACATGCTCACCAATTTTTAGCCATTTCCGAGTAACTTTTTTTAACATGGAAAAACAGGTTTTTTGGGAATAACGTCTGGTAGGGGAGGGGCAACTGCACAAGATTTTTAACCAAGATACTAGGCGTGGGGACGGATCAGAATCCGTTGAAATTTTGGTTCTATGTTGTTTCTATCCCGAGTTATGGCCGATTTGGTCTGCGCATGCGCAGTAGTGTTTTGGCCCATAATATGTCTGTTGAAAGAGGGGCTCTTCCTGATTCCAAATCCGTTGAAAGTAGGTCTTTATGACCTTCCTATCAGAAGTTATGGCCAAATGAGTACAAGTGAAATTGTGTGAAAATTTGACTAAGTGTGGAGTCAAAAATACTTCCCACAGAAAGTGTCTAGGAGCACGTTCCAGGCCATTTTGAGTGGTCTGGTAATGGTCTGTGGTGAAGTTTTCTAAAAACCCTATGTAAAAAGTTGGAATCTGAATGTGGAATCTGAATGTGGAATGTGGAATCTGAATGTGGAATCTGTATGTGGAATGTGGAATCTGAATGTGGAATCTGAATGTGGAATGTGGAATCTGAATGTGGAATCTGAATGTGGAATCTGGAATCTGAATGTGGAATCTGAATGTGGAATCTGGAATCTGAATGTGGAATCTGAATGTGGAATCTGGAATCTGAATGTGGAATCTGAATGTGGAATCTGGAATCTGAATGTGGAATCTGAATGTGGAATCTGAATGTGGAATGTGGAATCTGAATGTGGAATCTGAATGTGGAATGTGGAATCTCAATGTGGAATCTGAATGTGGAATCTGGAATCTGAATGTGGAGTCTGAATGTGGAATCTGAATGTGGAATGTGGAATCTGAATGTGGAATGTGGAATTGGAATGTGGAATGTGGAATCTGAATGTGGAAGCTGGGCTAGGGTTAGGGTTAGGGTAGGTTAAGAGCAATCTGGGTTAGGGTTAGGGTTAGGGTTAGGGTTAGGGTTAGGGTTAGGGTTAGGGTTAGGGTTTAGGGTTAGGGTTAGGGTTAGGGTTAGGGTTAGGGTTAGGGTTAGGGTTAGGGTTAGGTTAAGAGCAATGGTTAGGGTTAGGGTTAGGGTTAGGGAGGGTTAGGGTTAGGGTTAGGGTTAGGGTTAGGGTTAGGGGTTAGGGTTAGGGTTAGGGTTAGGGTTAGGGTTAGGGTTAGGGTTAGGGTTAGGGTTAGGGTTAGGGTTAGGGTTAGGGTTAGGGTTAGGGTTAGGGTTAGGGGTTAGGGTTAGGGTTAGGGTTAGGGTTAGGGTTAGGGTTAGGGTTAGGGTTAGGGTTAGGGGTTAGGGTTAGGGTTAGGGTTAGGGTTAGGGTTAGGGTTAGGTTAAGAGCAATCTGCCCACTTTTCAAAAGTGGTTTTTTGGACGTAAATTTTGAACGCAGAGGGGCAACCTCATACCGAGACCATCCTCGGATACCTTGGGACCAGGCGCATTGGCCGAAAAAGTTTCGTCCCCCTGGTGGCGATTGTGGGTACTGCAATCGCGATTTGAAAAGTTTGAAGCTCTGTAACTCC
The DNA here is from genome assembly GCA_949357725.1 of Hyperoplus immaculatus. Taxonomy (NCBI): domain Eukaryota; kingdom Metazoa; phylum Chordata; class Actinopteri; order Uranoscopiformes; family Ammodytidae; genus Hyperoplus; species Hyperoplus immaculatus. The sequence continues at coordinate 50,043 of CASHTC010001109.1, forward strand.
CCAACGCAGAGGGGCAACACAATTCCAAGCAGTGCCTGTTGTAGCCCTTGGCCAGGACTACATGCTCACCAATTTTTAGCCATTTCCGAGTAACTTTTTTTAACATGGAAAAACAGGTTTTTTGGGAATAACGTCTGGTAGGGGAGGGGCAACTGCACAAGATTTTTAACCAAGATACTAGGCGTGGGGACGGATCAGAATCCGTTGAAATTTTGGTTCTATGTTGTTTCTATCCCGAGTTATGGCCGATTTGGTCTGCGCATGCGCAGTAGTGTTTTGGCCCATAATATGTCTGTTGAAAGAGGGGCTCTTCCTGATTCCAAATCCGTTGAAAGTAGGTCTTTATGACCTTCCTATCAGAAGTTATGGCCAAATGAGTACAAGTGAAATTGTGTGAAAATTTGACTAAGTGTGGAGTCAAAAATACTTCCCACAGAAAGTGTCTAGGAGCACGTTCCAGGCCATTTTGAGTGGTCTGGTAATGGTCTGTGGTGAAGTTTTCTAAAAACCCTATGTAAAAAGTTGGAATCTGAATGTGGAATCTGAATGTGGAATGTGGAATCTGAATGTGGAATCTGTATGTGGAATGTGGAATCTGAATGTGGAATCTGAATGTGGAATGTGGAATCTGAATGTGGAATCTGAATGTGGAATCTGGAATCTGAATGTGGAATCTGAATGTGGAATCTGGAATCTGAATGTGGAATCTGAATGTGGAATCTGGAATCTGAATGTGGAATCTGAATGTGGAATCTGGAATCTGAATGTGGAATCTGAATGTGGAATCTGAATGTGGAATGTGGAATCTGAATGTGGAATCTGAATGTGGAATGTGGAATCTCAATGTGGAATCTGAATGTGGAATCTGGAATCTGAATGTGGAGTCTGAATGTGGAATCTGAATGTGGAATGTGGAATCTGAATGTGGAATGTGGAATTGGAATGTGGAATGTGGAATCTGAATGTGGAAGCTGGGCTAGGGTTAGGGTTAGGGTAGGTTAAGAGCAATCTGGGTTAGGGTTAGGGTTAGGGTTAGGGTTAGGGTTAGGGTTAGGGTTAGGGTTAGGGTTTAGGGTTAGGGTTAGGGTTAGGGTTAGGGTTAGGGTTAGGGTTAGGGTTAGGTTAAGAGCAATGGTTAGGGTTAGGGTTAGGGTTAGGGAGGGTTAGGGTTAGGGTTAGGGTTAGGGTTAGGGTTAGGGGTTAGGGTTAGGGTTAGGGTTAGGGTTAGGGTTAGGGTTAGGGTTAGGGTTAGGGTTAGGGTTAGGGTTAGGGTTAGGGTTAGGGTTAGGGTTAGGGGTTAGGGTTAGGGTTAGGGTTAGGGTTAGGGTTAGGGTTAGGGTTAGGGTTAGGGTTAGGGTTAGGGTTAGGGTTAGGGTTAGGGTTAGGGTTAGGATAAGGGGGTTTTAACCAGGATGGCCCAAAGGGCCATCGTCAAATAACTCTCCTTGAAAAGGTAAAGTTGACATTTAAAGTGGCCTACTAGACTAATTTTGGGATGGGCTTTCCAATGGTGCTACCCCCGAGGCTCTAGGAGCTTTGTTTTCCGAGTTATGAGTGTTTTTATGTTTAAAAGTTCTGTATCTCCTGAACGGAAGGTCGTAGAGACTCGGGGACAACTCCAGTGTGTTCATCGTGGCCGAATTATGTCTGACGGAACTTGGTTTCAAGTCTCTAGGACCTACGGTTCTGGAGTTATAAGCGAAAACGTCGGCCCAATGGGAATGAATGGGCGTCATTGAAAATATCTCTAAGTGTTGAGTCCAAAAAAAAAAAGTTCCCCCAGGAAGTGTCTATGAGCACGTTTCAGGCCATTTCGAGTGGTCTGGTAATGGTCTGTAGTGAAGTTTTCTAAAAACCCTATGTAAAAAGTTGGAATCTGAATGTGGAATCTGAATGTGGAATGTGGAATCTGAATGTGGAATCTGAATGTGGAATGTGGAATCTGAATGTGGAATCTGAATGTGGAATCTGAATGTGGAATCTGAATGTGGAATGTGGAATCTGAATGTGGAATCTGAATGTGGAATCTCAATGTGGAATGTGGAATCTGAATGTGGAAGCTGAATGTGGAATGTGGAATCTGAATGTGGAAGCTGGGCTAGGATAAGGGCCATCGTCAAATAACTCTCCTTGAAAAGGTAAAGTTGACATTTAAAGTGGCCTACTAGACTAATTTTGGGATGGGTTTCCAATGGTGCTACCCCCGAGGCTCTAGGAGCTTTCCTTCTGTGAGTTTCCAGTGTTTTTATGTTTAAAAGTTCTGTATCTCCTGAACGGAAGGTCGTAGAGACTCGGGGACAACTCCAGTGTGTTCAGCGTGGCCAAATTATGTCTGACGGAACTTGGTTTCAAGTCTCTAGGACCTACGGTTCTGGAGTTATAAGCGAGAACGTCGGCCCTATGGGAATGAATGGGCGTCATTGAAAATATCTCTAAGTGTTGAGTCCAAAAAAAAAAGTTCCCCAAGGAAGTGTCTAGGAGCATGTTTCAGGCCATTTTGAGTGGTCTGGTAATGGTTTGTGGTGAAGTTTTTTAAAAACCCTATATAAAATATTTTTTTGTTAAAATTTGACTAAGTGTGGAGTCAAAAATGGTTAGGGTTAGGGTTAGGGTTAGGGTTAGGGTTAGGGTTAGGGTTAGGGTTAGGGTTAGGGTTAGGGTTAGGGTTAGGGTTAGGGTTAGGGTTAGGGTTAGGGTTAGGGTTAGGGGGTTAGGGTTAGGGTTAGGGTTAGGGTTAGGGTTAGGGTTAGGGTTAGGGTTAGGGTTAGGGTTAGGGTTAGGGTTAGGGTTAGGGTTAGGGTTAGGGGTTAGGGTTAGAGGGTTAGGGTTAGGTTAAGAGCAATCTGCCCACTTTTCAAAAGTGGTTTTTTGGACGTAAATTGGGTTAGGGTTAGGGTTAGGGTTAGGGTTAGGGTTAGGGTTTAGGGTTAGGGTTAGGGTTAGGGTTAGGGTTAGGGTTAGGGTTAGGGGTTAGGGTTAGGGTTAGGGTTAGGGTTAGGGTTAGGGTTAGGGTTAGGGGTTAGGGTTAGGGTTAGGGTTAGGGTTAGGGTTAGGGTTAGGGTTAGGGGTTAGGGTTAGGGTTAGGGTTAGGGTTAGGGTTAGGGTTAGGGTTAGGGTTAGGGTTAGGGTTAGGGTTAGGGTTAGGGTTAGGTTAAGAGCAATCTGCCCACTTTTCAAAAGTGGTTTTTTGGACGTAAATTTTGAACGCAGAGGGGCAACCTCATACCGAGACCATCCTCGGATACCTTGGGACCAGGCGCATTGGCCGTAAAAGTTTCGTCCCCCTGGTGGCGATTGTGGGTTAGGGTTAGGGTTAGGGTTAGGGTTAGGGTTAGGGTTAGGGTTAGGGTTAGGGTTAGGGTTAGGGGTTAGGGTTAGGGTTAGGGTTAGGGTTAGGGTTAGGGTTAGGGTTAGGGTTAGGGTTAGGGTTAGGGTTAGGGTTAGGGTTAGGGTTAGGGTTAGGGTTAGGGTTAGAGGGTTAGGGTTAGGGGGTTAGGGTTAGGGTTAGGGTTAGGGTTAGGGTTAGGGGTTAGGGTTAGGGTTAGGGTTAGGGTTAGGGTTAGGGTTAGGGTTAGGGTTAGGGTTAGGGTTAGGGTTAGGGTTAGGGTTAGGGTTAGGGTTAGGGTTAGGGTTAGGGTTAGGGTTAGGATAAGGGGGTTTTAACCAGGATGGCCCAAAGGGCCATCGTCAAATAACTCTCCTTGAAAAGGTAAAGTTGACATTTAAAGTGGCCTACTAGACTAATTTTGGGATGGGCTTTCCAATGGTGCTACCCCCGAGGCTCTAGGAGCTTTGGTTTCCGAGTTATGAGTGTTTTTATGTTTAAAAGTTCTGTATCTCCTGAACGGAAGGTCGTAGAGACTCGGGGACAACTCCAGTGTGTTCAGCGTGGCCGAATTATGTCAGACGGAACTTGGTTTCAAGTCTCTAGGACCTACGGTTCTGGAGTTATAAGCGAAAACGTTCGCCCAATAGGAATGAATGGGCGTCATTGAAAATTTCTCTAAGTGTTGAGTCCAAAAAAAAAAAGTTCCCCCAGGAAGTGTCTAGGAGCACGTTTCAGGCCATTTTGAGTGGTCTGGTAATGGTCTGTGGTGAACTTTTTTAAAAACCCTATATAAAATATTTTTTTGTAAAAAATTTGACTAAGTGTGGAGTCGAAAATGGTTTTTCCAAAAAGTATTTAGGAGCACGTTTCAGGCCATTTTGAGTCGTCTGGTAATGGTTAGGGTTAGGGTTAGGGTTAGGGTTAGGGTTAGGGTTAGGGTTAGGGTTAGGGTTAGGGTTAGGGTTAGGGTTAGGGTTAGGGTTAGGGTTAGGTTAAGAGCAATCTGCCCACTTTTCAAAAGTGGTTTTTTGGACGTAAATTTTGAACGCAGAGGGGCAACCTCATACCGAGACCATCCTCGGATACCTTGGGACCAGGCGCATTGGCCGAAAAAGTTTCGTCCCCCTGGTGGCGATTGTGGGTACTGCAATCGCGATTTGAAAAGTTTGAAGCTCTGTAACTCCCCAACGCAGAGGGGCAACACAATTCCAAGCAGTGCCTGTTGTAGCCCTTGGCCAGGACTACATGCTCACCAATTTTTAGCCATTTCCGAGTAACTTTTTTTAACATGGAAAAACAGGTTTTTTGGGAATAACGTCTGGTAGGGGAGGGGCAACTGCACAAGATTTTTAACCAAGATACTAGGCGTGGGGACGGATCAGAATCCGTTGAAATTTTGGTTCTATGTTGTTTCTATCCCGAGTTATGGCCGATTTGGTCTGCGCATGCGCAGTAGTGTTTTGGCCCATAATATGTCTGTTGAAAGAGGGGCTCTTCCTGATTCCAAATCCGTTGAAAGTAGGTCTTTATGACCTTCCTATCAGAAGTTATGGCCAAATGAGTACAAGTGAAATTGTGTGAAAATTTGACTAAGTGTGGAGTCAAAAATACTTCCCACAGAAAGTGTCTAGGAGCACGTTCCAGGCCATTTTGAGTGGTCTGGTAATGGTCTGTGGTGAAGTTTTCTAAAAACCCTATGTAAAAAGTTGGAATCTGAATGTGGAATCTGAATGTGGAATGTGGAATCTGAATGTGGAATCTGTATGTGGAATGTGGAATCTGAATGTGGAATCTGAATGTGGAATGTGGAATCTGAATGTGGAATCTGAATGTGGAATCTGGAATCTGAATGTGGAATCTGAATGTGGAATCTGGAATCTGAATGTGGAATCTGAATGTGGAATCTGGAATCTGAATGTGGAATCTGAATGTGGAATCTGGAATCTGAATGTGGAATCTGAATGTGGAATCTGAATGTGGAATGTGGAATCTGAATGTGGAATCTGAATGTGGAATGTGGAATCTCAATGTGGAATCTGAATGTGGAATCTGGAATCTGAATGTGGAGTCTGAATGTGGAATCTGAATGTGGAATGTGGAATCTGAATGTGGAATGTGGAATTGGAATGTGGAATGTGGAATCTGAATGTGGAAGCTGGGCTAGGGTTAGGGTTAGGGTAGGTTAAGAGCAATCTGGGTTAGGGTTAGGGTTAGGGTTAGGGTTAGGGTTAGGGTTAGGGTTAGGGTTAGGGTTTAGGGTTAGGGTTAGGGTTAGGGTTAGGGTTAGGGTTAGGGTTAGGGTTAGGGTTAGGTTAAGAGCAATGGTTAGGGTTAGGGTTAGGGTTAGGGAGGGTTAGGGTTAGGGTTAGGGTTAGGGTTAGGGTTAGGGGTTAGGGTTAGGGTTAGGGTTAGGGTTAGGGTTAGGGTTAGGGTTAGGGTTAGGGTTAGGGTTAGGGTTAGGGTTAGGGTTAGGGTTAGGGGTTAGGGTTAGGGTTAGGGTTAGGGTTAGGGTTAGGGTTAGGGTTAGGGTTAGGGGTTAGGGTTAGGGTTAGGGTTAGGGTTAGGGTTAGGGTTAGGTTAAGAGCAATCTGCCCACTTTTCAAAAGTGGTTTTTTGGACGTAAATTTTGAACGCAGAGGGGCAACCTCATACCGAGACCATCCTCGGATACCTTGGGACCAGGCGCATTGGCCGAAAAAGTTTCGTCCCCCTGGTGGCGATTGTGGGTACTGCAATCGCGATTTGAAAAGTTTGAAGCTCTGTAACTCCCCAACGCAGAGGGGCAACACAATTCCAAGCAGTGCCTGTTGTAGCCCTTGGCCAGGACTACATGCTCACCAATTTTTAGCCATTTCCGAGTAACTTTTTTTAACATGGAAAAACAGGTTTTTTGGGAATAACGTCTGGTAGGGGAGGGGCAACTGCACAAGATTTTTAACCAAGATACTAGGCGTGGGGACGGATCAGAATCCGTTGAAATTTTGGTTCTATGTTGTTTCTATCCCGAGTTATGGCCGATTTGGTCTGCGCATGCGCAGTAGTGTTTTGGCCCATAATATGTCTGTTGAAAGAGGGGCTCTTCCTGATTCCAAATCCGTTGAAAGTAGGTCTTTATGACCTTCCTATCAGAAGTTATGGCCAAATGAGTACAAGTGAAATTGTGTGAAAATTTGACTAAGTGTGGAGTCAAAAATACTTCCCACAGAAAGTGTCTAGGAGCACGTTCCAGGCCATTTTGAGTGGTCTGGTAATGGTCTGTGGTGAAGTTTTCTAAAAACCCTATGTAAAAAGTTGGAATCTGAATGTGGAATCTGAATGTGGAATGTGGAATCTGAATGTGGAATCTGTATGTGGAATGTGGAATCTGAATGTGGAATCTGAATGTGGAATGTGGAATCTGAATGTGGAATCTGAATGTGGAATCTGGAATCTGAATGTGGAATCTGAATGTGGAATCTGGAATCTGAATGTGGAATCTGAATGTGGAATCTGGAATCTGAATGTGGAATCTGAATGTGGAATCTGGAATCTGAATGTGGAATCTGAATGTGGAATCTGAATGTGGAATGTGGAATCTGAATGTGGAATCTGAATGTGGAATGTGGAATCTCAATGTGGAATCTGAATGTGGAATCTGGAATCTGAATGTGGAGTCTGAATGTGGAATCTGAATGTGGAATGTGGAATCTGAATGTGGAATGTGGAATTGGAATGTGGAATGTGGAATCTGAATGTGGAAGCTGGGCTAGGGTTAGGGTTAGGGTAGGTTAAGAGCAATCTGGGTTAGGGTTAGGGTTAGGGTTAGGGTTAGGGTTAGGGTTAGGGTTAGGGTTAGGGTTTAGGGTTAGGGTTAGGGTTAGGGTTAGGGTTAGGGTTAGGGTTAGGGTTAGGGTTAGGTTAAGAGCAATGGTTAGGGTTAGGGTTAGGGTTAGGGAGGGTTAGGGTTAGGGTTAGGGTTAGGGTTAGGGTTAGGGGTTAGGGTTAGGGTTAGGGTTAGGGTTAGGGTTAGGGTTAGGGTTAGGGTTAGGGTTAGGGTTAGGGTTAGGGTTAGGGTTAGGGTTAGGGTTAGGGTTAGGGGTTAGGGTTAGGGTTAGGGTTAGGGTTAGGGTTAGGGTTAGGGTTAGGGTTAGGGGTTAGGGTTAGGGTTAGGGTTAGGGTTAGGGTTAGGGTTAGGTTAAGAGCAATCTGCCCACTTTTCAAAAGTGGTTTTTTGGACGTAAATTTTGAACGCAGAGGGGCAACCTCATACCGAGACCATCCTCGGATACCTTGGGACCAGGCGCATTGGCCGAAAAAGTTTCGTCCCCCTGGTGGCGATTGTGGGTACTGCAATCGCGATTTGAAAAGTTTGAAGCTCTGTAACTCCCCAACGCAGAGGGGCAACACAATTCCAAGCAGTGCCTGTTGTAGCCCTTGGCCAGGACTACATGCTCACCAATTTTTAGCCATTTCCGAGTAACTTTTTTTAACATGGAAAAACAGGTTTTTTGGGAATAACGTCTGGTAGGGGAGGGGCAACTGCACAAGATTTTTAACCAAGATACTAGGCGTGGGGACGGATCAGAATCCGTTGAAATTTTGGTTCTATGTTGTTTCTATCCCGAGTTATGGCCGATTTGGTCTGCGCATGCGCAGTAGTGTTTTGGCCCATAATATGTCTGTTGAAAGAGGGGCTCTTCCTGATTCCAAATCCGTTGAAAGTAGGTCTTTATGACCTTCCTATCAGAAGTTATGGCCAAATGAGTACAAGTGAAATTGTGTGAAAATTTGACTAAGTGTGGAGTCAAAAATACTTCCCACAGAAAGTGTCTAGGAGCACGTTCCAGGCCATTTTGAGTGGTCTGGTAATGGTCTGTGGTGAAGTTTTCTAAAAACCCTATGTAAAAAGTTGGAATCTGAATGTGGAATCTGAATGTGGAATGTGGAATCTGAATGTGGAATCTGTATGTGGAATGTGGAATCTGAATGTGGAATCTGAATGTGGAATGTGGAATCTGAATGTGGAATCTGAATGTGGAATCTGGAATCTGAATGTGGAATCTGAATGTGGAATCTGGAATCTGAATGTGGAATCTGAATGTGGAATCTGGAATCTGAATGTGGAATCTGAATGTGGAATCTGGAATCTGAATGTGGAATCTGAATGTGGAATCTGAATGTGGAATGTGGAATCTGAATGTGGAATCTGAATGTGGAATGTGGAATCTCAATGTGGAATCTGAATGTGGAATCTGGAATCTGAATGTGGAGTCTGAATGTGGAATCTGAATGTGGAATGTGGAATCTGAATGTGGAATGTGGAATTGGAATGTGGAATGTGGAATCTGAATGTGGAAGCTGGGCTAGGGTTAGGGTTAGGGTAGGTTAAGAGCAATCTGGGTTAGGGTTAGGGTTAGGGTTAGGGTTAGGGTTAGGGTTAGGGTTAGGGTTAGGGTTTAGGGTTAGGGTTAGGGTTAGGGTTAGGGTTAGGGTTAGGGTTAGGGTTAGGTTAAGAGCAATGGTTAGGGTTAGGGTTAGGGTTAGGGAGGGTTAGGGTTAGGGTTAGGGTTAGGGTTAGGGTTAGGGGTTAGGGTTAGGGTTAGGGTTAGGGTTAGGGTTAGGGTTAGGGTTAGGGTTAGGGTTAGGGTTAGGGTTAGGGTTAGGGTTAGGGTTAGGGTTAGGGTTAGGGTTAGGGGTTAGGGTTAGGGTTAGGGTTAGGGTTAGGGTTAGGGTTAGGGTTAGGGTTAGGGGTTAGGGTTAGGGTTAGGGTTAGGGTTAGGGTTAGGGTTAGGGTTAGGGGTTAGGGTTAGGGTTAGGGTTAGGGTTAGGGTTAGGGTTAGGGTTAGGGTTAGGGTTAGGGTTAGGGTTAGGTTAAGAGCAATCTGCCCACTTTTCAAAAGTGGTTTTTTGGACGTAAATTTTGAACGCAGAGGGGCAACCTCATACCGAGACCATCCTCGGATACCTTGGGACCAGGCGCATTGGCCGAAAAAGTTTCGTCCCCCTGGTGGCGATTGTGGGTACTGCAATCGCGATTTGAAAAGTTTGAAGCTCTGTAACTCCCCAACGCAGAGGGGCAACACAATTCCAAGCAGTGCCTGTTGTAGCCCTTGGCCAGGACTACATGCTCACCAATTTTTAGCCATTTCCGAGTAACTTTTTTTAACATGGAAAAACAGGTTTTTTGGGAATAACGTCTGGTAGGGGAGGGGCAACTGCACAAGATTTTTAACCAAGATACTAGGCGTGGGGACGGATCAGAATCCGTTGAAATTTTGGTTCTATGTTGTTTCTATCCCGAGTTATGGCCGATCTGGTCTGCGCATGCGCAGTAGAGTTTTGGCCCATAATATGTCTGTTGAAAGAGGGGCTCTCCCTGATTCCAAATCCGTTGAAAGTAGGTCTCTATGACCTTCCTATCAGAAGTTAGGGCCAAATGAGTACAAGTGAAATTGTGTGAAAATTTGACTAAGTGTTGAGTCAAAAAAAAAAAAGTTCCCCCAGGAAGTGTCTAGGAGCACGTTTCAGGCCATTTTGAGTGGTCTGGTAATGGGTTAGGGTTAGGGTTAGGGTTAGGGTTAGGGTTAGGGTTAGGGTTAGGGTTAGGGTTAGGGTTAGGGTTAGGGTTAGGGTTAGGGTTAGGGTTAGGGTTAGGGTTAGGGTTAGGGTTAGGGTTAGGGTTAGGGTTAGGGTTAGGGTTAGGGTTAGGGTTAGGGTTAGGGTTAGGGTTAGGGTTAGGGTTAGGGTTAGGGTTAGGGTTAGGGTTAGGGTTAGGGTTAGGGTTAGGGTTAGGGTTAGGGTTAGGGTTAGGATAAGGGGGTTTTAACCAGGATGGCCCAAAGGGCCATCGTCAAATAACTCTCCTTGAAAAGGTAAAGTTGACATTTAAAGTGGCCTACTAGACTAATTTTGGGATGGGCTTTCCAATGGTGCTACCCCCGAGGCTCTAGGAGCTTTGGTTTCCGAGTTATGAGTGTTTTTATGTTTAAAAGTTCTGTATCTCCTGAACGGAAGGTCGTAGAGACTCGGGGACAACTCCAGTGTGTTCAGCGTGGCCGAATTATGTCAGACGGAACTTGGTTTCAAGTCTCTAGGACCTACGGTTCTGGAGTTATAAGCGAAAACGTTCGCCCAATAGGAATGAATGGGCGTCATTGAAAATTTCTCTAAGTGTTGAGTCCAAAAAAAAAAAGTTCCCCCAGGAAGTGTCTAGGAGCACGTTTCAGGCCATTTTGAGTGGTCTGGTAATGGTCTGTGGTGAACTTTTTTAAAAACCCTATATAAAATATTTTTTTGTAAAAAATTTGACTAAGTGTGGAGTCGAAAATGGTTTTTCCAAAAAGTATTTAGGAGCACGTTTCAGGCCATTTTGAGTCGTCTGGTAATGGTTAGGGTTAGGGTTAGGGTTAGGGTTAGGGTTAGGGTTAGGGTTAGGGTTAGGGTTAGGGTTAGGGTTAGGGTTAGGGTTAGGGTTAGGGTTAGGTTAAGAGCAATCTGCCCACTTTTCAAAAGTGGTTTTTTGGACGTAAATTTTGAACGCAGAGGGGCAACCTCATACCGAGACCATCCTCGGATACCTTGGGACCAGGCGCATTGGCCGAAAAAGTTTCGTCCCCCTGGTGGCGATTGTGGGTACTGCAATCGCGATTTGAAAAGTTTGAAGCTCTGTAACTCCCCAACGCAGAGGGGCAACACAATTCCAAGCAGTGCCTGTTGTAGCCCTTGGCCAGGACTACATGCTCACCAATTTTTAGCCATTTCCGAGTAACTTTTTTTAACATGGAAAAACAGGTTTTTTGGGAATAACGTCTGGTAGGGGAGGGGCAACTGCACAAGATTTTTAACCAAGATACTAGGCGTGGGGACGGATCAGAATCCGTTGAAATTTTGGTTCTATGTTGTTTCTATCCCGAGTTATGGCCGATTTGGTCTGCGCATGCGCAGTAGTGTTTTGGCCCATAATATGTCTGTTGAAAGAGGGGCTCTTCCTGATTCCAAATCCGTTGAAAGTAGGTCTTTATGACCTTCCTATCAGAAGTTATGGCCAAATGAGTACAAGTGAAATTGTGTGAAAATTTGACTAAGTGTGGAGTCAAAAATACTTCCCACAGAAAGTGTCTAGGAGCACGTTCCAGGCCATTTTGAGTGGTCTGGTAATGGTCTGTGGTGAAGTTTTCTAAAAACCCTATGTAAAAAGTTGGAATCTGAATGTGGAATCTGAATGTGGAATGTGGAATCTGAATGTGGAATCTGTATGTGGAATGTGGAATCTGAATGTGGAATCTGAATGTGGAATGTGGAATCTGAATGTGGAATCTGAATGTGGAATCTGGAATCTGAATGTGGAATCTGAATGTGGAATCTGGAATCTGAATGTGGAATCTGAATGTGGAATCTGGAATCTGAATGTGGAATCTGAATGTGGAATCTGGAATCTGAATGTGGAATCTGAATGTGGAATCTGAATGTGGAATGTGGAATCTGAATGTGGAATCTGAATGTGGAATGTGGAATCTCAATGTGGAATCTGAATGTGGAATCTGGAATCTGAATGTGGAGTCTGAATGTGGAATCTGAATGTGGAATGTGGAATCTGAATGTGGAATGTGGGAATGTGGAATGTGGAATCTGAATGTGGAAGCTGGGCTAGGGTTAGGGTTAGGGTAGGTTAAGAGCAATCTGGGTTAGGGTTAGGGTTAGGGTTAGGGTTAGGGTTAGGGTTAGGGTTAGGGTTAGGGTTTAGGGTTAGGGTTAGGGTTAGGGTTAGGGTTAGGGTTAGGGTTAGGGTTAGGGTTAGGTTAAGAGCAATGGTTAGGGTTAGGGTTAGGGTTAGGGAGGGTTAGGGTTAGGGTTAGGGTTAGGGTTAGGGTTAGGGGTTAGGGTTAGGGTTAGGGTTAGGGTTAGGGTTAGGGTTAGGGTTAGGGTTAGGGTTAGGGTTAGGGTTAGGGTTAGGGTTAGGGTTAGGGTTAGGGTTAGGGGTTAGGGTTAGGGTTAGGGTTAGGGTTAGGGTTAGGGTTAGGGTTAGGGTTAGGGGTTAGGGTTAGGGTTAGGGTTAGGGTTAGGGTTAGGGTTAGGTTAAGAGCAATCTGCCCACTTTTCAAAAGTGGTTTTTTGGACGTAAATTTTGAACGCAGAGGGGCAACCTCATACCGAGACCATCCTCGGATACCTTGGGACCAGGCGCATTGGCCGAAAAAGTAGGGTTAGGGTTAGGGTTAGGGTTAGGGTTAGGGTTAGGGTTAGGGTTAGGGTTAGGGTTAGGGTTAGGGTTAGGGTTAGGGTTAGGGTTAGGGTTAGGGTTAGGGTTAGGGTTAGGGTTAGGGTTAGGGGGTTAGGGTTAGGGTTAGGGTTAGGGTTAGGGTTAGGGTTAGGGTTAGGGTTAGGGTTAGGGTTAGGGTTAGGGTTAGGGTTAGGGTTAGGGTTAGGGTTAGGGTTAGGGTTAGGGTTAGGGTTAGGGTTAGGGTTAGGGTTAGGGTTAGGGTTAGGGTTAGGGTTAGGGTTAGGGTTAGGGTTAGGATAAGGGGGTTTTAACCAGGATGGCCCAAAGGGCCATCGTCAAATAACTCTCCTTGAAAAGGTAAAGTTGACATTTAAAGTGGCCTACTAGACTAATTTTGGGATGGGCTTTCCAATGGTGCTACCCCCGAGGCTCTAGGAGCTTTGGTTTCCGAGTTATGAGTGTTTTTATGTTTAAAAGTTCTGTATCTCCTGAACGGAAGGTCGTAGAGACTCGGGGACAACTCCAGTGTGTTCAGCGTGGCCGAATTATGTCAGACGGAACTTGGTTTCAAGTCTCTAGGACCTACGGTTCTGGAGTTATAAGCGAAAACGTTCGCCCAATAGGAATGAATGGGCGTCATTGAAAATTTCTCTAAGTGTTGAGTCCAAAAAAAAAAAGTTCCCCCAGGAAGTGTCTAGGAGCACGTTTCAGGCCATTTTGAGTGGTCTGGTAATGGTCTGTGGTGAACTTTTTTAAAAACCCTATATAAAATATTTTTTTGTAAAAAATTTGACTAAGTGTGGAGTCGAAAATGGTTTTTCCAAAAAGTATTTAGGAGCACGTTTCAGGCCATTTTGAGTCGTCTGGTAATGGTTAGGGTTAGGGTTAGGGTTAGGGTTAGGGTTAGGGTTAGGGTTAGGGTTAGGGTTAGGGTTAGGGTTAGGGTTAGGGTTAGGGTTAGGGTTAGGGTTAGGTTAAGAGCAATCTGCCCACTTTTCAAAAGTGGTTTTTTGGACGTAAATTTTGAACGCAGAGGGGCAACCTCATACCGAGACCATCCTCGGATACCTTGGGACCAGGCGCATTGGCCGAAAAAGTTTCGTCCCCCTGGTGGCGATTGTGGGTACTGCAATCGCGATTTGAAAAGTTTGAAGCTCTGTAACTCCCCAACGCAGAGGGGCAACACAATTCCAAGCAGTGCCTGTTGTAGCCCTTGGCCAGGACTACATGCTCACCAATTTTTAGCCATTTCCGAGTAACTTTTTTTAACATGGAAAAACAGGTTTTTTGGGAATAACGTCTGGTAGGGGAGGGGCAACTGCACAAGATTTTTAACCAAGATACTAGGCGTGGGGACGGATCAGAATCCGTTGAAATTTTGGTTCTATGTTGTTTCTATCCCGAGTTATGGCCGATTTGGTCTGCGCATGCGCAGTAGTGTTTTGGCCCATAATATGTCTGTTGAAAGAGGGGCTCTTCCTGATTCCAAATCCGTTGAAAGTAGGTCTTTATGACCTTCCTATCAGAAGTTATGGCCAAATGAGTACAAGTGAAATTGTGTGAAAATTTGACTAAGTGTGGAGTCAAAAATACTTCCCACAGAAAGTGTCTAGGAGCACGTTCCAGGCCATTTTGAGTGGTCTGGTAATGGTCTGTGGTGAAGTTTTCTAAAAACCCTATGTAAAAAGTTGGAATCTGAATGTGGAATCTGAATGTGGAATGTGGAATCTGAATGTGGAATCTGTATGTGGAATGTGGAATCTGAATGTGGAATCTGAATGTGGAATGTGGAATCTGAATGTGGAATCTGAATGTGGAATCTGGAATCTGAATGTGGAATCTGAATGTGGAATCTGGAATCTGAATGTGGAATCTGAATGTGGAATCTGGAATCTGAATGTGGAATCTGAATGTGGAATCTGGAATCTGAATGTGGAATCTGAATGTGGAATCTGAATGTGGAATGTGGAATCTGAATGTGGAATCTGAATGTGGAATGTGGAATCTCAATGTGGAATCTGAATGTGGAATCTGGAATCTGAATGTGGAGTCTGAATGTGGAATCTGAATGTGGAATGTGGAATCTGAATGTGGAATGTGGAATTGGAATGTGGAATGTGGAATCTGAATGTGGAAGCTGGGCTAGGGTTAGGGTTAGGGTAGGTTAAGAGCAATCTGGGTTAGGGTTAGGGTTAGGGTTAGGGTTAGGGTTAGGGTTAGGGTTAGGGTTAGGGTTTAGGGTTAGGGTTAGGGTTAGGGTTAGGGTTAGGGTTAGGGTTAGGGTTAGGGTTAGGTTAAGAGCAATGGTTAGGGTTAGGGTTAGGGTTAGGGAGGGTTAGGGTTAGGGTTAGGGTTAGGGTTAGGGTTAGGGGTTAGGGTTAGGGTTAGGGTTAGGGTTAGGGTTAGGGTTAGGGTTAGGGTTAGGGTTAGGGTTAGGGTTAGGGTTAGGGTTAGGGTTAGGGTTAGGGGTTAGGGTTAGGGTTAGGGTTAGGGTTAGGGTTAGGGTTAGGGTTAGGGTTAGGGGTTAGGGTTAGGGTTAGGGTTAGGGTTAGGGTTAGGGTTAGGTTAAGAGCAATCTGCCCACTTTTCAAAAGTGGTTTTTTGGACGTAAATTTTGAACGCAGAGGGGCAACCTCATACCGAGACCATCCTCGGATACCTTGGGACCAGGCGCATTGGCCGAAAAAGTTTCGTCCCCCTGGTGGCGATTGTGGGTACTGCAATCGCGATTTGAAAAGTTTGAAGCTCTGTAACTCCCCAACGCAGAGGGGCAACACAATTCCAAGCAGTGCCTGTTGTAGCCCTTGGCCAGGACTACATGCTCACCAATTTTTAGCCATTTCCGAGTAACTTTTTTTAACATGGAAAAACAGGTTTTTTGGGAATAACGTCTGGTAGGGGAGGGGCAACTGCACAAGATTTTTAACCAAGATACTAGGCGTGGGGACGGATCAGAATCCGTTGAAATTTTGGTTCTATGTTGTTTCTATCCCGAGTTATGGCCGATTTGGTCTGCGCATGCGCAGTAGTGTTTTGGCCCATAATATGTCTGTTGAAAGAGGGGCTCTTCCTGATTCCAAATCCGTTGAAAGTAGGTCTTTATGACCTTCCTATCAGAAGTTATGGCCAAATGAGTACAAGTGAAATTGTGTGAAAATTTGACTAAGTGTGGAGTCAAAAATACTTCCCACAGAAAGTGTCTAGGAGCACGTTCCAGGCCATTTTGAGTGGTCTGGTAATGGTCTGTGGTGAAGTTTTCTAAAAACCCTATGTAAAAAGTTGGAATCTGAATGTGGAATCTGAATGTGGAATGTGGAATCTGAATGTGGAATCTGTATGTGGAATGTGGAATCTGAATGTGGAATCTGAATGTGGAATGTGGAATCTGAATGTGGAATCTGAATGTGGAATCTGGAATCTGAATGTGGAATCTGAATGTGGAATCTGGAATCTGAATGTGGAATCTGAATGTGGAATCTGGAATCTGAATGTGGAATCTGAATGTGGAATCTGGAATCTGAATGTGGAATCTGAATGTGGAATCTGAATGTGGAATGTGGAATCTGAATGTGGAATCTGAATGTGGAATGTGGAATCTCAATGTGGAATCTGAATGTGGAATCTGGAATCTGAATGTGGAGTCTGAATGTGGAATCTGAATGTGGAATGTGGAATCTGAATGTGGAATGTGGAATTGGAATGTGGAATGTGGAATCTGAATGTGGAAGCTGGGCTAGGGTTAGGGTTAGGGTAGGTTAAGAGCAATCTGGGTTAGGGTTAGGGTTAGGGTTAGGGTTAGGGTTAGGGTTAGGGTTAGGGTTAGGGTTTAGGGTTAGGGTTAGGGTTAGGGTTAGGGTTAGGGTTAGGGTTAGGGTTAGGTTAAGAGCAATGGTTAGGGTTAGGGTTAGGGTTAGGGAGGGTTAGGGTTAGGGTTAGGGTTAGGGTTAGGGTTAGGGGTTAGGGTTAGGGTTAGGGTTAGGGTTAGGGTTAGGGTTAGGGTTAGGGTTAGGGTTAGGGTTAGGGTTAGGGTTAGGGTTAGGGTTAGGGTTAGGGTTAGGGGTTAGGGTTAGGGTTAGGGTTAGGGTTAGGGTTAGGGTTAGGGTTAGGGTTAGGGGTTAGGGTTAGGGTTAGGGTTAGGGTTAGGGTTAGGGTTAGGGTTAGGGGTTAGGGTTAGGGTTAGGGTTAGGGTTAGGGTTAGGGTTAGGGTTAGGGTTAGGGTTAGGGTTAGGGTTAGGTTAAGAGCAATCTGCCCACTTTTCAAAAGTGGTTTTTTGGACGTAAATTTTGAACGCAGAGGGGCAACCTCATACCGAGACCATCCTCGGATACCTTGGGACCAGGCGCATTGGCCGAAAAAGTTTCGTCCCCCTGGTGGCGATTGTGGGTACTGCAATCGCGATTTGAAAAGTTTGAAGCTCTGTAACTCCCCAACGCAGAGGGGCAACACAATTCCAAGCAGTGCCTGTTGTAGCCCTTGGCCAGGACTACATGCTCACCAATTTTTAGCCATTTCCGAGTAACTTTTTTTAACATGGAAAAACAGGTTTTTTGGGAATAACGTCTGGTAGGGGAGGGGCAACTGCACAAGATTTTTAACCAAGATACTAGGCGTGGGGACGGATCAGAATCCGTTGAAATTTTGGTTCTATGTTGTTTCTATCCCGAGTTATGGCCGATCTGGTCTGCGCATGCGCAGTAGAGTTTTGGCCCATAATATGTCTGTTGAAAGAGGGGCTCTCCCTGATTCCAAATCCGTTGAAAGTAGGTCTCTATGACCTTCCTATCAGAAGTTAGGGCCAAATGAGTACAAGTGAAATTGTGTGAAAATTTGACTAAGTGTTGAGTCAAAAAAAAAAAAGTTCCCCCAGGAAGTGTCTAGGAGCACGTTTCAGGCCATTTTGAGTGGTCTGGTAATGGGTTAGGGTTAGGGTTAGGGTTAGGGTTAGGGTTAGGGTTAGGGTTAGGGTTAGGGTTAGGGTTAGGGTTAGGGTTAGGGTTAGGGTTAGGGTTAGGGTTAGGGTTAGGGTTAGGGTTAGGGTTAGGGTTAGGGTTAGGGTTAGGGTTAGGGTTAGGGTTAGGGTTAGGGTTAGGGTTAGGGTTAGGGTTAGGGTTAGGGGGTTAGGGTTAGGGTTAGGGTTAGGGTTAGGGTTAGGGTTAGGGTTAGGGTTAGGGTTAGGGTTAGGGTTAGGGTTAGGGTTAGGGTTAGGGTTAGGGTTAGGGTTAGGGTTAGGGTTAGGGTTAGGGTTAGGGGTTAGGGTTAGGGTTAGGGTTAGGGTTAGGGTTAGGGTTAGGGTTAGGGTTAGGGTTAGGGTTAGGGTTAGGATAAGGGGGTTTTAACCAGGATGGCCCAAAGGGCCATCGTCAAATAACTCTCCTTGAAAAGGTAAAGTTGACATTTAAAGTGGCCTACTAGACTAATTTTGGGATGGGCTTTCCAATGGTGCTACCCCCGAGGCTCTAGGAGCTTTGGTTTCCGAGTTATGAGTGTTTTTATGTTTAAAAGTTCTGTATCTCCTGAACGGAAGGTCGTAGAGACTCGGGGACAACTCCAGTGTGTTCAGCGTGGCCGAATTATGTCAGACGGAACTTGGTTTCAAGTCTCTAGGACCTACGGTTCTGGAGTTATAAGCGAAAACGTTCGCCCAATAGGAATGAATGGGCGTCATTGAAAATTTCTCTAAGTGTTGAGTCCAAAAAAAAAAAGTTCCCCCAGGAAGTGTCTAGGAGCACGTTTCAGGCCATTTTGAGTGGTCTGGTAATGGTCTGTGGTGAACTTTTTTAAAAACCCTATATAAAATATTTTTTTGTAAAAAATTTGACTAAGTGTGGAGTCGAAAATGGTTTTTCCAAAAAGTATTTAGGAGCACGTTTCAGGCCATTTTGAGTCGTCTGGTAATGGTTAGGGTTAGGGTTAGGGTTAGGGTTAGGGTTAGGGTTAGGGTTAGGGTTAGGGTTAGGGTTAGGGTTAGGGTTAGGTTAAGAGCAATCTGCCCACTTTTCAAAAGTGGTTTTTTGGACGTAAATTTTGAACGCAGAGGGGCAACCTCATACCGAGACCATCCTCGGATACCTTGGGACCAGGCGCATTGGCCGAAAAAGTTTCGTCCCCCTGGTGGCGATTGTGGGTACTGCAATCGCGATTTGAAAAGTTTGAAGCTCTGTAACTCCCCAACGCAGAGGGGCAACACAATTCCAAGCAGTGCCTGTTGTAGCCCTTGGCCAGGACTACATGCTCACCAATTTTTAGCCATTTCCGAGTAACTTTTTTTAACATGGAAAAACAGGTTTTTTGGGAATAACGTCTGGTAGGGGAGGGGCAACTGCACAAGATTTTTAACCAAGATACTAGGCGTGGGGACGGATCAGAATCCGTTGAAATTTTGGTTCTATGTTGTTTCTATCCCGAGTTATGGCCGATTTGGTCTGCGCATGCGCAGTAGTGTTTTGGCCCATAATATGTCTGTTGAAAGAGGGGCTCTTCCTGATTCCAAATCCGTTGAAAGTAGGTCTTTATGACCTTCCTATCAGAAGTTATGGCCAAATGAGTACAAGTGAAATTGTGTGAAAATTTGACTAAGTGTGGAGTCAAAAATACTTCCCACAGAAAGTGTCTAGGAGCACGTTCCAGGCCATTTTGAGTGGTCTGGTAATGGTCTGTGGTGAAGTTTTCTAAAAACCCTATGTAAAAAGTTGGAATCTGAATGTGGAATCTGAATGTGGAATGTGGAATCTGAATGTGGAATCTGTATGTGGAATGTGGAATCTGAATGTGGAATCTGAATGTGGAATGTGGAATCTGAATGTGGAATCTGAATGTGGAATCTGGAATCTGAATGTGGAATCTGAATGTGGAATCTGGAATCTGAATGTGGAATCTGAATGTGGAATCTGGAATCTGAATGTGGAATCTGAATGTGGAATCTGGAATCTGAATGTGGAATCTGAATGTGGAATCTGAATGTGGAATGTGGAATCTGAATGTGGAATCTGAATGTGGAATGTGGAATCTCAATGTGGAATCTGAATGTGGAATCTGGAATCTGAATGTGGAGTCTGAATGTGGAATCTGAATGTGGAATGTGGAATCTGAATGTGGAATGTGGAATTGGAATGTGGAATGTGGAATCTGAATGTGGAAGCTGGGCTAGGGTTAGGGTTAGGGTAGGTTAAGAGCAATCTGGGTTAGGGTTAGGGTTAGGGTTAGGGTTAGGGTTAGGGTTAGGGTTAGGGTTAGGGTTTAGGGTTAGGGTTAGGGTTAGGGTTAGGGTTAGGGTTAGGGTTAGGGTTAGGGTTAGGTTAAGAGCAATGGTTAGGGTTAGGGTTAGGGTTAGGGAGGGTTAGGGTTAGGGTTAGGGTTAGGGTTAGGGTTAGGGGTTAGGGTTAGGGTTAGGGTTAGGGTTAGGGTTAGGGTTAGGGTTAGGGTTAGGGTTAGGGTTAGGGTTAGGGTTAGGGTTAGGGTTAGGGTTAGGGTTAGGGTTAGGGTTAGGGGTTAGGGTTAGGGTTAGGGTTAGGGTTAGGGTTAGGGTTAGGGTTAGGGTTAGGGTTAGGGGTTAGGGTTAGGGTTAGGGTTAGGGTTAGGGTTAGGGTTAGGTTAAGAGCAATCTGCCCACTTTTCAAAAGTGGTTTTTTGGACGTAAATTTTGAACGCAGAGGGGCAACCTCATACCGAGACCATCCTCGGATACCTTGGGACCAGGCGCATTGGCCGAAAAAGTTTCGTCCCCCTGGTGGCGATTGTGGGTACTGCAATCGCGATTTGAAAAGTTTGAAGCTCTGTAACTCCCCAACGCAGAGGGGCAACACAATTCCAAGCAGTGCCTGTTGTAGCCCTTGGCCAGGACTACATGCTCACCAATTTTTAGCCATTTCCGAGTAACTTTTTTTAACATGGAAAAACAGGTTTTTTGGGAATAACGTCTGGTAGGGGAGGGGCAACTGCACAAGATTTTTAACCAAGATACTAGGCGTGGGGACGGATCAGAATCCGTTGAAATTTTGGTTCTATGTTGTTTCTATCCCGAGTTATGGCCGATTTGGTCTGCGCATGCGCAGTAGTGTTTTGGCCCATAATATGTCTGTTGAAAGAGGGGCTCTTCCTGATTCCAAATCCGTTGAAAGTAGGTCTTTATGACCTTCCTATCAGAAGTTATGGCCAAATGAGTACAAGTGAAATTGTGTGAAAATTTGACTAAGTGTGGAGTCAAAAATACTTCCCACAGAAAGTGTCTAGGAGCACGTTCCAGGCCATTTTGAGTGGTCTGGTAATGGTCTGTGGTGAAGTTTTCTAAAAACCCTATGTAAAAAGTTGGAATCTGAATGTGGAATCTGAATGTGGAATGTGGAATCTGAATGTGGAATCTGTATGTGGAATGTGGAATCTGAATGTGGAATCTGAATGTGGAATGTGGAATCTGAATGTGGAATCTGAATGTGGAATCTGGAATCTGAATGTGGAATCTGAATGTGGAATCTGGAATCTGAATGTGGAATCTGAATGTGGAATCTGGAATCTGAATGTGGAATCTGAATGTGGAATCTGGAATCTGAATGTGGAATCTGAATGTGGAATCTGAATGTGGAATGTGGAATCTGAATGTGGAATCTGAATGTGGAATGTGGAATCTCAATGTGGAATCTGAATGTGGAATCTGGAATCTGAATGTGGAGTCTGAATGTGGAATCTGAATGTGGAATGTGGAATCTGAATGTGGAATGTGGAATTGGAATGTGGAATGTGGAATCTGAATGTGGAAGCTGGGCTAGGGTTAGGGTTAGGGTAGGTTAAGAGCAATCTGGGTTAGGGTTAGGGTTAGGGTTAGGGTTAGGGTTAGGGTTAGGGTTAGGGTTAGGGTTTAGGGTTAGGGTTAGGGTTAGGGTTAGGGTTAGGGTTAGGGTTAGGGTTAGGTTAAGAGCAATGGTTAGGGTTAGGGTTAGGGTTAGGGAGGGTTAGGGTTAGGGTTAGGGTTAGGGTTAGGGTTAGGGGTTAGGGTTAGGGTTAGGGTTAGGGTTAGGGTTAGGGTTAGGGTTAGGGTTAGGGTTAGGGTTAGGGTTAGGGTTAGGGTTAGGGTTAGGGTTAGGGGTTAGGGTTAGGGTTAGGGTTAGGGTTAGGGTTAGGGTTAGGGTTAGGGTTAGGGTTAGGGTTAGGGTTAGGGTTAGGGTTAGGGTTAGGGTTAGGGTTAGGGTTAGGATAAGGGGGTTTTAACCAGGATGGCCCAAAGGGCCATCGTCAAATAACTCTCCTTGAAAAGGTAAAGTTGACATTTAAAGTGGCCTACTAGACTAATTTTGGGATGGGCTTTCCAATGGTGCTACCCCCGAGGCTCTAGGAGCTTTGTTTTCCGAGTTATGAGTGTTTTTATGTTTAAAAGTTCTGTATCTCCTGAACGGAAGGTCGTAGAGACTCGGGGACAACTCCAGTGTGTTCATCGTGGCCGAATTATGTCTGACGGAACTTGGTTTCAAGTCTCTAGGACCTACGGTTCTGGAGTTATAAGCGAAAACGTCGGCCCAATGGGAATGAATGGGCGTCATTGAAAATATCTCTAAGTGTTGAGTCCAAAAAAAAAAAGTTCCCCCAGGAAGTGTCTATGAGCACGTTTCAGGCCATTTCGAGTGGTCTGGTAATGGTCTGTAGTGAAGTTTTCTAAAAACCCTATGTAAAAAGTTGGAATCTGAATGTGGAATCTGAATGTGGAATGTGGAATCTGAATGTGGAATCTGAATGTGGAATGTGGAATCTGAATGTGGAATCTGAATGTGGAATCTGAATGTGGAATCTGAATGTGGAATGTGGAATCTGAATGTGGAATCTGAATGTGGAATCTCAATGTGGAATGTGGAATCTGAATGTGGAAGCTGAATGTGGAATGTGGAATCTGAATGTGGAAGCTGGGCTAGGATAAGGGCCATCGTCAAATAACTCTCCTTGAAAAGGTAAAGTTGACATTTAAAGTGGCCTACTAGACTAATTTTGGGATGGGTTTCCAATGGTGCTACCCCCGAGGCTCTAGGAGCTTTCCTTCTGTGAGTTTCCAGTGTTTTTATGTTTAAAAGTTCTGTATCTCCTGAACGGAAGGTCGTAGAGACTCGGGGACAACTCCAGTGTGTTCAGCGTGGCCAAATTATGTCTGACGGAACTTGGTTTCAAGTCTCTAGGACCTACGGTTCTGGAGTTATAAGCGAGAACGTCGGCCCTATGGGAATGAATGGGCGTCATTGAAAATATCTCTAAGTGTTGAGTCCAAAAAAAAAAGTTCCCCAAGGAAGTGTCTAGGAGCATGTTTCAGGCCATTTTGAGTGGTCTGGTAATGGTTTGTGGTGAAGTTTTTTAAAAACCCTATATAAAATATTTTTTTGTTAAAATTTGACTAAGTGTGGAGTCAAAAATGGTTAGGGTTAGGGTTAGGGTTAGGGTTAGGGTTAGGGTTAGGGTTAGGGTTAGGGTTAGGGTTAGGGTTAGGGTTAGGGTTAGGGTTAGGGTTAGGGTTAGGGTTAGGGTTAGGGGGTTAGGGTTAGGGTTAGGGTTAGGGTTAGGGTTAGGGTTAGGGTTAGGGTTAGGGTTAGGGTTAGGGTTAGGGTTAGGGTTAGGGTTAGGGTTAGGGGTTAGGGTTAGAGGGTTAGGGTTAGGTTAAGAGCAATCTGCCCACTTTTCAAAAGTGGTTTTTTGGACGTAAATTGGGTTAGGGTTAGGGTTAGGGTTAGGGTTAGGGTTAGGGTTTAGGGTTAGGGTTAGGGTTAGGGTTAGGGTTAGGGTTAGGGTTAGGGGTTAGGGTTAGGGTTAGGGTTAGGGTTAGGGTTAGGGTTAGGGTTAGGGGTTAGGGTTAGGGTTAGGGTTAGGGTTAGGGTTAGGGTTAGGATAAGGGGGTTTTAACCAGGATGGCCCAAAGGGCCATCGTCAAATAACTCTCCTTGAAAAGGTAAAGTTGACATTTAAAGTGGCCTACTAGACTAATTTTGGGATGGGCTTTCCAATGGTGCTACCCCCGAGGCTCTAGGAGCTTTGGTTTCCGAGTTATGAGTGTTTTTATGTTTAAAAGTTCTGTATCTCCTGAACGGAAGGTCGTAGAGACTCGGGGACAACTCCAGTGTGTTCAGCGTGGCCGAATTATGTCAGACGGAACTTGGTTTCAAGTCTCTAGGACCTACGGTTCTGGAGTTATAAGCGAAAACGTTCGCCCAATAGGAATGAATGGGCGTCATTGAAAATTTCTCTAAGTGTTGAGTCCAAAAAAAAAAAGTTCCCCCAGGAAGTGTCTAGGAGCACGTTTCAGGCCATTTTGAGTGGTCTGGTAATGGTCTGTGGTGAACTTTTTTAAAAACCCTATATAAAATATTTTTTTGTAAAAAATTTGACTAAGTGTGGAGTCGAAAATGGTTTTTCCAAAAAGTATTTAGGAGCACGTTTCAGGCCATTTTGAGTCGTCTGGTAATGGTTAGGGTTAGGGTTAGGGTTAGGGTTAGGGTTAGGGTTAGGGTTAGGGTTAGGGTTAGGGTTAGGGTTAGGGTTAGGGTTAGGGTTAGGGTTAGGGTTAGGTTAAGAGCAATCTGCCCACTTTTCAAAAGTGGTTTTTTGGACGTAAATTTTGAACGCAGAGGGGCAACCTCATACCGAGACCATCCTCGGATACCTTGGGACCAGGCGCATTGGCCGAAAAAGTTTCGTCCCCCTGGTGGCGATTGTGGGTACTGCAATCGCGATTTGAAAAGTTTGAAGCTCTGTAACTCCCCAACGCAGAGGGGCAACACAATTCCAAGCAGTGCCTGTTGTAGCCCTTGGCCAGGACTACATGCTCACCAATTTTTAGCCATTTCCGAGTAACTTTTTTTAACATGGAAAAACAGGTTTTTTGGGAATAACGTCTGGTAGGGGAGGGGCAACTGCACAAGATTTTTAACCAAGATACTAGGCGTGGGGACGGATCAGAATCCGTTGAAATTTTGGTTCTATGTTGTTTCTATCCCGAGTTATGGCCGATTTGGTCTGCGCATGCGCAGTAGTGTTTTGGCCCATAATATGTCTGTTGAAAGAGGGGCTCTTCCTGATTCCAAATCCGTTGAAAGTAGGTCTTTATGACCTTCCTATCAGAAGTTATGGCCAAATGAGTACAAGTGAAATTGTGTGAAAATTTGACTAAGTGTGGAGTCAAAAATACTTCCCACAGAAAGTGTCTAGGAGCACGTTCCAGGCCATTTTGAGTGGTCTGGTAATGGTCTGTGGTGAAGTTTTCTAAAAACCCTATGTAAAAAGTTGGAATCTGAATGTGGAATCTGAATGTGGAATGTGGAATCTGAATGTGGAATCTGTATGTGGAATGTGGAATCTGAATGTGGAATCTGAATGTGGAATGTGGAATCTGAATGTGGAATCTGAATGTGGAATCTGGAATCTGAATGTGGAATCTGAATGTGGAATCTGGAATCTGAATGTGGAATCTGAATGTGGAATCTGGAATCTGAATGTGGAATCTGAATGTGGAATCTGGAATCTGAATGTGGAATCTGAATGTGGAATCTGAATGTGGAATGTGGAATCTGAATGTGGAATCTGAATGTGGAATGTGGAATCTCAATGTGGAATCTGAATGTGGAATCTGGAATCTGAATGTGGAGTCTGAATGTGGAATCTGAATGTGGAATGTGGAATCTGAATGTGGAATGTGGAATTGGAATGTGGAATGTGGAATCTGAATGTGGAAGCTGGGCTAGGGTTAGGGTTAGGGTAGGTTAAGAGCAATCTGGGTTAGGGTTAGGGTTAGGGTTAGGGTTAGGGTTAGGGTTAGGGTTAGGGTTAGGGTTTAGGGTTAGGGTTAGGGTTAGGGTTAGGGTTAGGGTTAGGGTTAGGGTTAGGGTTAGGTTAAGAGCAATGGTTAGGGTTAGGGTTAGGGTTAGGGAGGGTTAGGGTTAGGGTTAGGGTTAGGGTTAGGGTTAGGGGTTAGGGTTAGGGTTAGGGTTAGGGTTAGGGTTAGGGTTAGGGTTAGGGTTAGGGTTAGGGTTAGGGTTAGGGTTAGGGTTAGGGTTAGGGTTAGGGGTTAGGGTTAGGGTTAGGGTTAGGGTTAGGGTTAGGGTTAGGGTTAGGGTTAGGGGTTAGGGTTAGGGTTAGGGTTAGGGTTAGGGTTAGGGTTAGGTTAAGAGCAATCTGCCCACTTTTCAAAAGTGGTTTTTTGGACGTAAATTAGGGTTAGGGTTAGGGTTAGGGTTAGGGTTAGGGTTAGGGTTAGGGGTTAGGGTTAGGGTTAGGGTTAGGGTTAGGGTTAGGGTTAGGGTTAGGGTTAGGGTTAGGGTTAGGGTTAGGGTTAGGGTTAGGGTTAGGGTTAGGGTTAGGGTTAGGGTTAGGGTTAGGGTTAGGGTTAGGGTTAGGGTTAGGGTTAGGGTTAGGGTTAGGGTTAGGGTTAGGGTTAGGGTTAGGGTTAGGGTTAGGGTTAGGGTTAGGGTTAGGGTTAGGGTTAGGGTTAGGGTTAGGGTTAGGGTTAGGGTTAGGGTTAGGGTTAGGGTTAGGGTTAGGGTTAGGGTTAGGGTTAGGGTTAGGGTTAGGGTTAGGGTTAGGGTTAGGGTTAGGGTTAGGGTTAGGGTTAGGGTTAGGGTTAGGGTTAGGGTTAGGGTTAGGGTTAGGGTTAGGGTTAGGGTTAGGGTTAGGGTTAGGGTTAGGGTTAGGGTTAGGGTTAGGGTTAGGGTTAGGGTTAGGGTTAGGGTTAGGGTTAGGGTTAGGGTTAGGGTTAGGGTTAGGGTTAGGGTTAGGGTTAGGGTTAGGGTTAGGGTTAGGGTTAGGGTTAGGGTTAGGGTTAGGGTTAGGGTTAGGGTTAGGGTTAGGGTTAGGGTTAGGGTTAGGGTTAGGGTTAGGGTTAGGGTTAGGGTTAGGGTTAGGGTTAGGGTTAGGGTTAGGGTTAGGGTTAGGGTTAGGGTTAGGGTTAGGGTTAGGGTTAGGGTTAGGGTTAGGGTTAGGGTTAGGGTTAGGGTTAGGGTTAGGGTTAGGGTTAGGGTTAGGGTTAGGGTTAGGGTTAGGGTTAGGGTTAGGGTTAGGGTTAGGGTTAGGGTTAGGGTTAGGGTTAGGGTTAGGGTTAGGGTTAGGGTTAGGGTTAGGGTTAGGGTTAGGGTTAGGGTTAGGGTTAGGGTTAGGGTTAGGGTTAGGGTTAGGGTTAGGGTTAGGGTTAGGGTTAGGGTTAGGGTTAGGGTTAGGGTTAGGGTTAGGGTTAGGGTTAGGGTTAGGGTTAGGGTTAGGGTTAGGGTTAGGGTTAGGGTTAGGGTTAGGGTTAGGGTTAGGGTTAGGGTTAGGGTTAGGGTTAGGGTTAGGGTTAGGGTTAGGGTTAGGGTTAGGGTTAGGGTTAGGGTTAGGGTTAGGGTTAGGGTTAGGGTTAGGGTTAGGGTTAGGGTTAGGGTTAGGGTTAGGGTTAGGGTTAGGGTTAGGGTTAGGGTTAGGGTTAGGGTTAGGGTTAGGGTTAGGGTTAGGGTTAGGGTTAGGGTTAGGGTTAGGGTTAGGGTTAGGGTTAGGGTTAGGGTTAGGGTTAGGGTTAGGGTTAGGGTTAGGGTTAGGGTTAGGGTTAGGGTTAGGGTTAGGGTTAGGGTTAGGGTTAGGGTTAGGGTTAGGGTTAGGGTTAGGGTTAGGGTTAGGGTTAGGGTTAGGGTTAGGGTTAGGGTTAGGGTTAGGGTTAGGGTTAGGGTTAGGGTTAGGGTTAGGGTTAGGGTTAGGGTTAGGGTTAGGGTTAGGGTTAGGGTTAGGGTTAGGGTTAGGGTTAGGGTTAGGGTTAGGGTTAGGGTTAGGGTTAGGGTTAGGGTTAGGGTTAGGGTTAGGGTTAGGGTTAGGGTTAGGGTTAGGGTTAGGGTTAGGGTTAGGGTTAGGGTTAGGGTTAGGGTTAGGGTTAGGGTTAGGGTTAGGGTTAGGGTTAGGGTTAGGGTTAGGGTTAGGGTTAGGGTTAGGGTTAGGGTTAGGGTTAGGGT
>CASHTC010001110.1:0-10118 GCA_949357725.1 Hyperoplus immaculatus
AGATCATGAGGAGATATTCACACAGTACAGACAGGTAGCGGATCATGAGGAGATATTCACTCAGTACAGACAGGTAGTGGATCATGAGGAGATATTCACTCAGTACAGACAGGTAGTGGATCATGAGGAGATATTCACACAGTACAGACAGGTAGTGGATCATGAGGAGATATTCACTCAGTACAGACAGGTAGTGGATCATGAGGAGATACTCACTCAGTACAGACAGGTAGTGGATCATGAGGAGATACTCACTCAGTACAGACAGGTAGTGGATCATGAGGAGATATTCACTCAGTACAGACAGGTAGTGGATCATGAGGAGATATTCACTCAGTACAGACAGGTAGTGGATCATGAGGAGATATTCACACAGTACAGACAGGTAGTGGATCATGAGGAGATATTCACTCAGTACAGACAGGTAGCGGATCATGAGGAGATATTCACTCAGTACAGACAGGTAGCGGATCATGAGGAGATATTCACTCAGTACAGACAGGTAGTGGATCATGAGGAGATATTCACTCAGTACAGACAGGTAGTGGATCATGAGGAGATATTCACTCAGTACAGACAGGTAGTGGATCATGAGGAGATATTCACTCAGTACAGACAGGTAGTGGATCATGAGGAAGATATTCACTGATTTTGAAAAAAAAGGGATAATGACAAGAAGTGTTCTCCAGAATCACTGACTACACCTTTTAAATTTCTTCAAAAAAGTCAAAATAAATGACAGACACGATATATCTTTTAGTTCTTCGATGGTCTTTTAGTTTATTATGATTAAAACACAGTAATACATTATTTAAACATATATAATATATATATGTCCGATATATATATATATCTAGCTTTTCGTTTTACAACATCTGAACGTTACATCTATAAGCATTTTGTAAAACAATTAGTGCAATTTACAGTTAAGACTTTTGAAACATTTGAGATTTCAAAATAAAAGGAAAAAAAAAAACAGCTTCTTCTGTCTGCAAAAATATACAAAAATCTATTCAATAAAATTTGGTTAAAAACTTAATATAATTACAGAAATAAAAGGAAAGGCAGTGTTGGAAAAGCCCTACTAACGTCCTCCCTCCTACATACTCAACATGTACAGTATCTCACAAAAGTGAGTACACCCCTAACATTTCTTCAAATATTTCATTATATCTTTCCATGCGACAACACTGAATAAATGACACTTTGATACAATGTCAAGTAGTCAGTGTACAGCTTGTATAACAGTGTAAATTTACTGTCCCCTCAAAATAACTCGACACACAGCCATTAATGTCTAAACTGCTGGCAACAAAAGTGAGTACACCCTAAGAAAAAATGTCCAAATTGGGCCCAAAGTGTCAATATTTTGTTTTGCCATCATTATTTTCTAGCACTACCTTAACCCTCTTGGGCATGTAGTTCACTAGAGCTTCACAGATTGCAACTGGAACCCTCTTCTACCCATTCATGACGACATCAAGGAGCTGGTGGATATTAGAGTCCTTGCGCTCCTCCATCTCCCGTTTTAGGATGCCCCAAAGATGCTCAATAGGGTTTAAGACTGGAGACATGCTTGGCCAGTCCATAACCTTTACCCTCAGCTTCTTTAACAAGCCAGTGGTCGTTCGGAGGGGTGTTTGGGGTCGTTATCATGTTGCAGTACTGCCCTGCGGCCCAGTTTATGAAGGGAGGGGATCATGCTCTGCTTCAGTATGTCACAGTACATGTTAGAATTCAATGAACTGTAGATCCCAGTGCTGGCAGCACTCATGCAGCCCCAGACCATGACACTCCAACCACCATGCTTGACTCTAGGCAAGACACACTTGTCTTTGTACTCCTCACCTGGTTGCCGCTCCACACTCTTAACACCATCTGAACCAAATAAATGTATTTTGGTCTCATCAGACCACAGGACATGGTTGCAGTAATCCATGTCCGTAGTCTGTTTGTCTTCAGCAAACTTTTTGTGGGGTTTCTTGTGCATCATCTTTAGAATAGGCTTCCTTCTGGGATGACAACCATGCAGACCAGTATGATGCAGAGTGCGGCGTATGGTCTGAGCACTGACAGGTTGACCCCCCACCCCTTCAAGCCCTTCAGCAATGCTGGCAGCACTCATACGTCTATTTTCCAAAGCCAACCTCTGTGTACGACGCTGACCATGTGCACTCAACCTTCGTAAACTGGGCCGCAGGGTGGTATTGCAACATGATAACGACCCCAAACACACCTCCAAGACGACCAGTGGCTTGCTAAAAAAGCTGAGGGTAAAGGTTATGGCCTGGCCAAGCATGTCTCCAGACCTAAACCCTATTGAGCATCTTTGGGGCATCCTCAAATGGAAGGTGGAGGAACGCAAGGTCTTTAATATCCACCAGCTCTGTGATGCTGTCATAAATGGGTGGAAGAGGGTTCCAGTTGCAACCTGTGAAGCTCTAGTGAACTACATGCCCAAGAAGGTTAAGGCAGTGCTGGAAAATAATGGTGGCCACACAAAATATTTACACTTTGGGCCCAATTTGTAAATTTTTTCTAAGGGGTGTACTCACTTTTGTTGCCAGCAGTTTAGACATTAATGGTTGTGTGTCGAGTTATTTTGAGGGGACAGTAAATTTTCACTGTTATACAAGCTGTACACTGACTACTTTACATTGTATTAAAGTGTCATTTATTCAGTGTTGTCCCATGGAAAGATATAAAGAAAAATGTGAAGAAATGTGAGGGGTGTACTCACTTTTGTGAGATACTGTATATACTACATACTAAAAGCCCTACTAACATCCTCCCTCCTACATACTCAACATGTATATACTACATACTAAAAGCCCTACTAACGTCCTCCCTCCTGTATACTCAACATGTATATACTACATACTAAAATCCCTACTAACGTCCTCCCTCCTACATACTCAACATGTATATACTACATACTAAAAGCCCTACTAACGTCCTCCCTCCTACATACTCAACATGTATATACTACACACTAAAAGCCCTACTAACATCCTACTCATACTAAAAGCCCTACTAACATCCTCCCTCCTATACTCAACATGTATATACTACACACTAAAAGCCCTACTAACATCCTACTCATACTAAAAGCCCTACTAACGTCCTCCCTCCTACATACTCAACATGTATATACAATATACTAAAAGCCCTACTAACGTCCTCCCTCCTACATACTCAACATGTATATACTACATACTGTCTACTTAACCATCCATTGTGTATGCGAGGTTCGTCGGACCGTTTACACTGAAGTATACAGAAGCAATAAAGGATTTAAAAAAAAAACTTCTGTGTCGTTTGAAAAGACGCAATGCATTGTGGGGTGGTTGAGTAGGAGAAAAAACCCATCGATCCATACACAAAATCTTCCCGGAAGTTAGTACTCATCCGGGCATTTCTCGCCTACACAAACTCACATACACAACCACAACATACTCGAATTGACGTCAAAATTAGTATACAGTAGGACGTTAGTAGGGCTTTTAGTATGAGTAGGACGTTAGTATGAGTAGGACATTAGTAGGACGTTAGTATGAGTAGGACGTTAGTAGGGCTTTTAGTATGAGTAGGACGTTAGTAGGGCTTTTAGTATGAGTAGGACATTAGTAGGGCTTTAAGTATGAGTAGGACGTTAGTATGAGTAGGACGTTAGTAGGGCTTTAGTATGAGTAGGACGTTAGTAGGGCTTTTAGTATGAGTAGGACGTTAGTAGGGCTTTTAGTATGAGTAGGACGTTAGTAGGGCTTTTAGTATGAGGAGGACGTTAGTAGGGCTTTTAGTATGAGTAGGACGTTAGTAGGGCTTTTAGTATGAGTAGGACATTAGTAGGGCTTTTAGTATGAGGAGGACGTTAGTAGGGCTTTTAGTATGAGTAGGGCTTTTAGTATGAGGAGGACGTTAGTAGGGCTTTTCCAACACGGCCAAAGTGTCTAGATGACAGTTGGAGGCACGTTAAGCTTTAGCACACCGACACAGTTTAAACATTTTAAGCAGTGAAGTCGACGAAGCAAATTCAGTGAGGCACGAATAGTCACACAAACACACACAGAGACGACACAAGAGCTGTTAGGGCCCCTATTAAGAATGTGTTTAAAGGCCTACTTCACCAGTTGGAATATGAAGGTGTATTGAACTAGGAGATCCTATTTAGTATAAATGTGCAAAAAAAAATTGAAATCGGATCATCTTAGCCTGAGAAAAGGCAGAAAGAGTGTTTTATGGTCTCACTGTCTAACCCTACAGTTTCCTTCTTGTGACATCACAGTAAGGGTTAGGATTAACAGGACAGCTGGGCCAAGGGAAGACTGAGGGAAGACTGAGGGAAGAAAAACCTCATTCATTATATTATAATAGTGATTTTATAATGATAGAACGCTGGTTCTGTATGAGTGAAGTATTCCTTTAATGTTTAGGGCCAGTTTTGCTCAGAAAGTTGGTCAAAACGCAATGAGGCACAACGGACACAAAAGCAGGAAAATCACGTTAAAGCACATTATAGTAAAACATTTAAAACTAAAGAAAAGCGTTTTTTATGGCATCGACACATAATACAAATGTTGGTTTGGGGAGAAAATTTTTGCGATTTTTGTTTTTTTTCTTTATTCTTTTGTGGAGATCGTTGAATATTTGATGTCTTTGGGTTTATGTAAAAATTTAAATGTGATAAAGTGACAGTGTGTGTGTGTGTGTGTGTGTGTGTGTGTGTGTGTGTGTGTGTGTGTGTGTGTGTGTGTGTGTGTGTGTGTGTGTGTGTGTGTGTGTGTGTGTGTGTGTGTGTGTGTGTGTGTGTGTGTGTGTGTGTACCTTGGTATATTGGGGAATATCAGTCCTTTTCACTATAGGAGCTGCTGTATGTGTGGCTTTCTGCCTTATTTCTCAGGCTACTTGAATGTTGATTATCTTTTGACATTTTTGGACAAATCATACACAGCATTGATTGTTAAGGAGTCGTTTTAAGTTGTATTATCATTCTTAAAAACAGAGAAACAACGGATTACGTCACATTTTATTTTTACTACACTTAGAATATCTAATAAAAGCTGCATCGTTGAGCTTTATTTCAAGGTTTTGCATAAATTAACTGTCTCCTTGAATCTCGATGTAAACAAAAAAAATGTATTGTGTTTTGTGTTTGATTAAGTGAAATTTTAGATGAATTTTTTTCACTATAATAGCAGTAAAAATTCACTTTCTCACTTCTTTCTCAGGCTACTTAGACAATGATTATCTTCATCACATTTGGGTATTTTTGGGACATTAGCTTCAACATTTATCACTCGTTTTTCAAATTAACCACATTAGCGCTTTCAGCCAAAACACTTTTTCTTATGACTGCTAAGATTTCTCATTTGAATTGAAAAATTTGGATAAAATATGTGAATTATGAGGACTCTGTTGATGTGTTTACATAGTTTAGGTCTTTAACAACAAACAATTTCAATGCTTTTTCTTGCAAATCATGGCATCAAAGATTTCATTTGCGATCAAAATTGACATCAAATATTTTAAAGGTTTATTTTCAGTAAATTCCTGTCAAGATCAGCTTGGAGAGGAGTACTAAACTTCCCGTAAAATGCATTAATAAAAGCTACATTTTTTTTAGATTTCATTTTGAGGTTTTGCATAAATTAACTGGCTCCTTGAATGTCGATGTAAACTCAGAACTAGTGTATAAACAAATGCACTTCTAGCACCAAAAAGACATGAAGAATAACTCTGTGAACGCTGCGAAAATGACTTAGATATCACAATGTGAATACAGTGACTGAATACTGTACTGTGGCTACATCAGTTTTTAGGACATTGTGCACAGGAGTTTTATTAATGTTTTTTACACTTGACGGAGCGTTAATTCATATATTTTTGTGTAACTTTTTCCATAAATATTCCCCTTAAATCTGGGGTGGAGGATTTGGGGAGAAAATAGCAGTTGGGATAGAGATTTGAATCCAAAATACCTCAACCGCTCCACTTGTTCTCTTTGGTCCCTCCCCTATGGTCCCTCCCTGACACGCTCTACACCAACAAAGTCGTGCCAAAGTGAATGGACAGTCCCAACAGCCAATAAGAACAGAGAATCGGAGCCTCGCTCTGATTGGTCAAAGTGTACAGCTCATTTTAATTTAGACCAATCAGAAATCACATACCCCAGCATACATAAATCGTCCCCTAAATTGAGCAACTGTAAATTTTCAATGTAAAAGTCATCAATATTTATTATCTAATCTTATTGGTAGTGGTAAATGAATTAGCTTGCTATGTAGCTAGTTTTGCTACCTAGTGTCTAGTGCCACAGTTTAGTAAGTTTAACCCTATAAATGTGGTGTTTTTCTCCAACATTAATTGAATTTTGTTTTATTTTTCGTGATGTAGATAATTTTCTACGTGGTTTGAAGTGTCCCATTGGCACATTGCGTTCGCACATTTCATTCTGATTATTCTACAAATTAAATGATCTTTTGGCACTTTTTAAAAAGGTGCTACGAGGAACTTTTTAAATATTTCTAAAACAGTCTCATTTTAGCCTTTTAACTTCTGCGAGAGAGAAAAAAAAACTGAAAGGAATTTCACTCACAATTAACAATACTAGGACGAAGCCATTTCAGCATTAAGATACACACAATACTGTTACAGCTTTTTTTTTTTTTTTAAAAGGAAAAACTGCCGGCCAATATTTTTCGGGAATTTTATTCTCCGATAACAATGCGACCGACAATGAGGCCATAAAAATCACTTTTTAGCTGCACAATAATTCTCACACAACTAAAATTATTATCACAATATCAAGTTGACACTGAGTTTTTACTGCTACTTACCGTACAAATACAGTCACGTGAAATCCAACAGCTCATGTTAAATACTTCTCTAGATTTCTTGGTTTTATCTTAACTCCAGTCAAAAGCTTATTCGTACTGAAAACTATTTAAAATGTGTAAAAAAAAATAATAATAAAATGTAATCTACGCAGATATCCTAGTATGAATGCATTAACGCCCCCCTGTAAACTGTAAACCCAAATCCACTAATTCCTTCGAACTATGTGATGTGTGGAGTTAGTTTCATGATAGTAAGTCTGTCTGTCTATCTCTCTATCCGTCTGTCTGTCTGTCTGTCTGTCTGTCTGTCTGTCTGTCTGTCTGTCTGTCCTTCTAACTATGTAATGTGTGGAGTTAGTTTCATGATAGTAAGTCTGACTGTCTGTCTGTCCTTCTAAGTATGTAATGTGTGGAGTTAGTTTCATGCTACTAAGTCTGTCTCTCTCTCTCTGTCCGTCCGTCTGTCTGTCTGTCTGTCTGTCTGTCTGTCTGTCTGTCTGTCTGTCTGTCTGTCCTTCTAACTATGTAATGTGTGGAGTTAGTTTCATGCTACTAAGTCTGTCTCTCTCTCTCTGTCCGTCCGTCTGTCTGTCTGTCTGTCTGTCTGTCTGTCTGTCTGTCTGTCTGTCTGTCTGTCTAACTATATAATGTGGGAAGTTAGTTTCATGATAGTAAGTCTGTCTCTCTCTCGCTCTGTCTGTCTCTCTGTCTGTCTGTCTGTCTGTCTGTCTGTCTGTCTGTCTGTCTGTCTGCCTGACTGTCTGTCTGTCTCTCTGTCTGTCTGTCTGTCTAATGTGGAAGAGTTAGTTTCATGATAGTAAAGCATCTGAAAAGAGTTATAGGCATATCTATCAATCCAAATAAGATATTGTCATTTTAAGTTTGATAAACTTTTACAGAAATACATTTTTAGATGAGACAGGCGGGGCTATGCTCTGGTTCTTATGACACAATAAGTATTTTGAACCAATCACAGCAGTTCTATAAAGACAATGACTGCTGCCATGGAGAGCTTTTTAATACGGCCACGCCCACACAGTCCTGTCAAAACGGTCTAGACAGTAAACAAAAATAATTTTTTTTTAACTAAGTTTTTCGAACAGTTCTTTTTAAGTGACACCCAACTTCATCATACAGCTTTGGAAAAAAATAAGAGACCAGTCTAGATTTTTCTTCAATCTTCATCTCTACATTACTTAATGGAAATGCTCTTTAATAACAAGATTTTTGGGGAGAATTTGGTAGAAATGTCGTCAGCAGTTTATAGAATAAAACCTAAAGTTAATTCTACTCAAACATATGCATATAAATAGTAAAACGAGAGACACTGAATATTTGGAGTGGTCTCTTATTTTTATTCCAGAGCTGTATATTAGATTTTTAACATTTTAAGACCATGTTTACAGAAGGCTTTAACTCATAACCTTATCGCTAAGATATTGTCAAAACTATTTTTTTTAATCTACGCAGAGAATTCTGTTATAAATGCATTAATACCTTGCTACCATTATTGAGTATTAACCAAAGTTATTAGTTAACTCTCCCAGTGCTTTTAGAACATACTGAAAACGTGATTTCAAAAATGTTTTCGACCGTGTTCAAAAACCTCCACGTCTGTCCGCAGCCCGTTAGCACGTTGCTACAAACAAAGCTAATTCCTTGTACTTTTAAATCCAAGAAAAAAACCCCCATCCTCTATCCCAGCTGCAAATCATTCATCATATTATGTCCTGCATTCGTTTTAAAGCACCAAAGTTGAATGGCCTTGTGTCTGAAATGTGCTATCCAAATAATCTTGCCTTGCCTTGCCTTGCCTTTAGCGGAAACAGATTACTCACACAGCCCAACTACAGTCTTAAAACCAGCTAGCTAGCGAGTGAAACTGGATGTAGCTAGATCCAAAATGGTGGATCCAAAATATCAGCCATCATTTTAAAAGGAGTTTTTTTTTGTTATCTGACACACTGTGTTGGTCTCAGGTGAGCCGGTGGTCAGTGTCCCTGGATGAAGGGCTGTCCGATCGACCCTCTTTAGATTTCTTCTGCTTCTGCTTCGATTTCCTCAACATGCGAACCTAAGGACACAGAGGGGAATAAGTTACGTTTCTTTATTTATGAATTTACACAAGGTATATCGAAAATCATCTTTTCTCATCTCCCCATCTCAAGTTCCCACACTCCAGAGGGGGTCAGAGCGCAGGGTCAGCCATAGTACAGACAGACAGACACACTCCAGAGAGGGTCAGAGCGCAGGGTCAGCCATAGTACAGACAGACAGACACACTCCAGAGGGGGTCAGAGCGCAGGGTCAGCCATAGTACAGACAGACAGACACACTCCAGAGGGGGTCCTCACACAGGGTCAGCCATAGTACAGACAGACAGACACACTCCAGAGGGGGTCAGAGCGCAGGGCCAGCCATAGTACAGACAGACAGACACACTCCAGAGGGGGTCCTCACACAGGGTCAGCCATAGTACAGACAGACAGACACACTCCAGAGGGGGTCAGAGCGCAGGGTCAGCCATAGTACAGACAAACAGACACACTCCAGAGGGGGTCAGAGCGCAGGGTCAGCCATAGTACAGACAGACAGACACACTCCAGAGGGGGTCAGAGCGCAGGGTCAGCCATAGTACAGACAGACAGACACACTCCAGAGGGGGTCAGAGCGCAGGGTCAGCCATAGTACAGACACACAGACACACTCCAGAGGGGGTCCTCACACAGGGTCAGCCATAGTACAGACAGACAGACACACTCCAGAGGGGGTCAGAGCGCAGGGTCAGCCATAGTACAGACAAACAGACACACTCCAGAGGGGGTCCTCACACAGGGTCAGCCATAGTACAGACAAACAGACACACTCCAGAGGGGGTCAGAGCGCAGGGTCAGCCATAGTACAGACAGACAGACACACTCCAGAGGGGGTCCTCACACAGGGTCAGCCATAGTACAGACAGACAGACACACTCCAGAGGGGGTCAGAGCGCAGGGTCAGACATAGTACAGACAGACAGACACACTCCAGAGGGGGTCCTCACACAGGGTCAGCCATAGTACAGACAGACAGACACACTCCAGAGGGGGTCAGAGCGCAGGGTCAGACATAGTACAGACAGACAGACACACTCCAGAGGGGGTCAGAGCGCAGGGTCAGCCATAGTACAGACAAACAGACACACTCCAGAGGGGGTCCTCACACAGGGTCAGCCATAGTACAGACAAACAGACACACTCCAGAGGGGGTCAGAGCGCAGGGTCAGCCATAGTACAGACAGAC
>CASHTC010001112.1:2500-5000 GCA_949357725.1 Hyperoplus immaculatus
CAAGGCAGGTTGACAGGACAGAAAAGTCAGAAGAAGTGAAGTCCTTCTCTACATCAGAGTATTATATTGTCTAACATGTCTACTGATTGGTCGAATGTTGTTGTCAGGCAGATTTCAGTGTCCTCCTCTTGTCCGAAACCAGAGATCATGAAGTTTTCCTCCCCCGGCCCGGAGCAGCCTCTAAGACGCGCTTGGCCAGAAGGCCCTTTGTTCTAACAGAACCTCTACCTTAGGAATGTATCTTATCTCATGGGAGATCAGCTTCAGGTTTTATTGCTCAGCCTCCAAACTGAGACTGAAGTGAATCATTTCTTAAAGTCAAATGTGAAGAATATACCAATGGTTCAATTGATTATACAAGAGTAAATGCATATTAAGGGGGGGGCATAATATCATACAAATTAGAGTTATTTTTCCTAACAACACACACACACACACGCAGACACACACACTGATTCAAATCAAGTGTCCATGTCTTCAGACTAAAGGCCTTTGCACACCGGGCGCGTTTTATTCGTGCGATTAATCCGTTTATTACCGACCGTTTACAGAGTCAATACAAGCTTCCACACCAGCGCCGTCGTTTCACTTCGCAAATTTGCATTTCTTATTTTTTCGAACTGAGTTTGATTTTTCTGGGACGTCGCTTCTAAAGTGAGACGCGACAAAATTCACATTTCAAAACATTCGCTTTTACGTTGCGTTTATTCGCGTCGCGCCCGGTGTGCAAAGGCCTTCAGTGACAGATAATCTTACAAAATTAAAACGTTACAGTCCTCCTTCACAGCAGAGTGAATCGGGTTAGAATCCAGCCCGGGTCGTTCTCTGCATGTCTGTCTGTCTGTCTGTCTGTCCTCTTCACAGCAGACCGGGGTTAGAATCCAGCCCAGGTCGTTCTCTGCATGTCATTCCCCTCTCTATCTGTCTGTCTGTCTGTCTGTCTGTCTGTCTGTCTGTCTGTCTGTCCTCTTCACAGCAGACCCGGGTTAGAATCCAGCCCGGGTCGTTCTCTGCATGTCATTCACCTCTCTGTCTGTCTGTCTGTCTGTCTGTCTGTCTGTCTGTCCTCTTCACAGCAGACCCGGGTTAGAATCCAGCCCGGGTCGTTCTCTGCATGTCTGTCTGTCTGTCTGTCCTCTTCACAGCAGACCCGGGTTAGAATCCAGCCCGAGTCGTTCTCTGCATGTCATTCCCCTCTCTGTCTCTACACACTGTCTAATAAAAGCAAAAATTCCCCAAAAACTTAAAAAAAAAAAGTTAAACTTGCCATTGGAAGGTCAAACTCTTATTTCTTTCTCTCAGAGGACTCAGCAGGTAAAGATCAGATCCACCTCAAGAATTAAATATAAAATAGTTTCATTTAATATTTGAGCCCAGAAAGATTGCAGAGGATTCTTTATAATGTTTGAATATTCATCCACACGGTCTGAGGGAAAAGGGACGATCGTTTTAACTATGGTCAGTTCAGGAGCAGCATTTAGAGACAGGGGTGGGTATTAAATTAATGGTTTAACTTTGGGGGGGCAGTGGCGAAGTGGGCAGGGGGGGTCGCCTCTGGAGTGCAGGGTCGGTGGTTCGATCCCCCGTCTCCCCGCCACATGTCGAAGTGTCCCTGGGCAAAGAGACACTGAACCCCGAATTGCTCCCGATAGTTAGCTTGCACCCTGCGTGGTAGCTGCTGCTGCTATCGGTGTATGAATGTGTGTGTGAATGGGTGAATGTGTACAAAACAATGTAAAAGTGCTTTGGGTCTGTGAAAAACCAGGGAAAAGAGCTTTATAAGTGGAGTCCATTTACCATTTTAAAATGTTTAGCTTTCCCACACACACTAATATTTTGTAAAAATGAAGTAGAGATTTTAACTAGATGTCACCAAATCTAAATTGTATATTTATTCAACATTTACTGAAAAAACTGAAATACAAGAAACTAATAGTTTTGATGTCAGAAATCAGCTGGTAACTGGGGGCCCTTAGCTCAGTTGGTAGGGCGCCCCCCCCCCCCCCCCTCATGGGCCTCGGCCAGCAGCGGACCCGGGTTTGATTCCAGCCCGCGGTCGTTCTCTGCATGTCACTCCCCTCTCTGCCCCATTTCACCTCTGTCTCTACACTATCAATAAAGCATAAAAATGCCAAAAAAAAGAGAATTTGTAAAATAATTCTTCAAGTTAAAATAATTTGGAGGCGACTGTGTCTCAGGTGGTAGAGCGGGTCGGCCGATGATCAAAGGGTTGGAGGTTCGATCCCCGCCCCTGCCACCTGTGTCATAGTTGTTGTGTCCTTGGGCGAAGACACTTCACCCACCTTGCCTCGTGTGAATGTCGATAGTTAGCCTGCTGCTATCGGTGTATGAATGTGTGTGTGAATGGTAACGTGTGAATGGGAACAGGTCTCCTTTGGAAAAGAGTCTTCGGTCTCAATGGGATTTATCTGTATAAATAAAGGTAAAAAAAAAATACACATCAATATTCATGGTGCCATTTCAACCCTCTGAGCCCAAA
>CASHTC010001112.1:10000-22791 GCA_949357725.1 Hyperoplus immaculatus
TTTCAAGAAAGTAATGGTTTTTTTCTTAAATGGATGTTTGATTAAATTTTAATTAAGTTTGTTTGCAGAAGACAGGTCTCCTTCAATACAAAGTTGATGGAGCGCTGTTCTATGTTTTCCCCCACGATGGGCGTGGCCTATTTCATGCACTGTCTCTATGGTCAGTCAACCAGTTACTAGTGGTTTCTGGCACTGTGGGCATGTGTCAAGTCTTGCTGGAAAAGGAAATGAGCATCTCCATAAAGCTTGTGAGCAGACAGACACTAGGGCAGTCTGAAGGGCTTACTGGTATATATATTTTGTATACTTTGTTTTTTATTTAATTAATTTCTTTGAGACCGTTTTATGCTTTGTTTACATCTGATAATTCATCTTCCACATGTATTCATAATTAGTTAAAGAATGGATGACGCTTGCTTGATAGAGCACTGATGCTCAGAGCTGGAGTGGAGAGAGAGATTCTGAGGACTGTGTGTGACGCCCGTGTTTTTTGTCTCCTCTATAAAAGGTGTGAGGGAATTTTGGGTCTTTAGTTGTAATATTAATGATAAAGATTAATAGGTCATATATGCCTGTCTGTCTGTCTGTCTGTCTGTCTGTCTGTCTGTCTGTCTGTCTGTCTCTCAGACTCTAGGTCAGCCTTGGAGCCTGTTAGGAGACACTTAGGTCAGTTGTATAGATAAAGTCTCATCTCCTTCTACTCCAGAATGTTATGGTTCACTGTGTTCAGCTCTGTTAGAGATAGCACGAGGTCAACTCACACACGCACACACACACACACACACACACACACACACACACACACACACACACACACACACACACACACACACACACACACACACACACACACACACACACACACACACAGCACAAGGTTAATACACAGCTCTCAGGATGTGTCTGTCAGAATTGAAGTGCAAGTCACGAGAGTTGCAGTCCGGTTCTCCTTGACCAAGTCTGTAATAAATATTGCTTCATAATTCATCCAAGTCTCCTGAAATATTCTTCCACCCGAGTTGACCTCCAACCTTAACAGAACTTCCTTCACAAAAGGAATAAACCATACGTAGATAGTAAATAATATGGATGTAGTATCCGTGCTGACCACAGTTATTCACACGGCATCCAATAATCCTGGCTTGTGCGTGTCGCCATCTTGTGAGATTTTTACTCCGCCTCAAGTCGGGGGGAGGGAGATACGCCCATCGAGCTGACGTATACCTCCGAGGCAAAGTGAGGGACAACGGGCGGAGAGCTGTCACTCAAGAGATCGCACCAATACATTTTAACCTCCAAAAGAATAAAAACTAGCGTGGGCCAAAATAATTCACCCCCCTCAGTGTTGTCATGGAGATATGACCTAAAGATACAGACTAAAATGGTTTTGTGGACCAGGCTGTAAATAGGTTTAATAAGACTTTGAAAACGGCCTGTCTAACAAGTGAGTCAAAGAAAAACTGCTCGGTCTTGGTTCCACCCCCAGTGGCCATCGGAAGGCACTACAATTTTGGTCACTTCCTTATTGGATGCTGGTAAACATCGCTGAGGTTGGGGCTTGGAATAAACCCTCCGAGCTCAACTCCTGTGTGTGCCTCGCTCAATCAGACACAATGCAGAAACTCATCCGCTACACAGACAGACAGACGGACGGACGGACGGACGGACGGACAGATAGATAGATAGATAGATAGACAGACAGACAGACAGACAGACAGACAGACAGACAGACAGACAGACAGACAGACAGACAGATAGATAGATAGATAGATAGATAGATAGATAGATAGATAGACAGACAGACAGACTGCACCTTTAATATTCTGAGCTGGGAATACAGATTTCACACCAGAAACACTTTATGCTTCAAGATTATTTTTATTTGTGGAATCCACTTTTTTTCTTTTTTCAGTGATTGAGATTTAGATGAATATATATGACAGGAAATGAACAAATCACAAGAGAAGTTCCCCTCTGTTAAGAGAACACTAACGTCTGGTGATTTTTACCCAGGCGATTGCGCTCACATGATTTCTTCGGTCCCTTCAAGCTGCTCACTGACATTACAGAAGGTGTTGGAGCTATTCACTTGTCCGATTTAATTATAAATAATTTGTGTAGTTTGTTGGCCTGATATAAACTCATTTGATTATTTAATGTTTAATTTCTCATTTGCATTATTAGTTAAAGTTAAGTTGAGTT
Organism: Hyperoplus immaculatus; assembly: GCA_949357725.1. Lineage (NCBI taxonomy): Eukaryota > Metazoa > Chordata > Actinopteri > Uranoscopiformes > Ammodytidae > Hyperoplus > Hyperoplus immaculatus. The sequence continues at coordinate 12,203 of CASHTC010001112.1, forward strand.
TATTTATGCTTTTGTTGTGCAATTAGTGGCCAGCTGTGGCGCACCAGGTGTCTATATATAGAGGTAGGCGGGCATGGGTGAGACAGGCACTGGGTAGGGTCATGGGTGAGACAGGCACTGGGTAGGGTCATGGGTGAGACAGGCACTGGGTAGGGTCATGGGTGAGACAGGCACTGGGTAGGGTCATGGTTGAGACAGGCACTGGGTAGGGTCATGGGTGAGACAGGCACTGGGTAGGGTCATGGGTGAGACAGGCACTGGTTAGGGTCATGGGTGAGACAGGCACTGGGTAGGGTCATGGGTGAGACAGGCACTGGGTAGGGTCATGGGTGAGACAGGCACTGGGTAGGGTCATGGGTGAGACAGGCACTGGGTAGGGTCATGGTTGAGACAGGCACTGGTTAGGGTCATGGGTGAGACAGGCACTGGGTAGGGTCATGGGTGAGACAGGCACTGGGTAGGGTCATGGGTGAGACAGGCACTGGGTAGGGTCATGGGTGAGACAGGCACTGGGTAGGGTCATGGGTGAGACAGGCACTGGGTAGGGTCATGGGTGAGACAGACACTGGGTAGGGTCATGGGTGAGACAGGCACTGGGTAGGGTCATGGGTGAGACAGTCATGGGTGAGACAGGCACTGGGTAGGGTCATGGGTGAGACAGGCACTGGGTAGGGTCATGGGTGAGACAGGCACTGGGTAGGGTCATGGGTGAGACAGGCACTGGGTAGGGTCATGGTGTTTTACCAGCTGAACGAGAGAAACAGAGGAGAGGAAGCGGCCAGTTCCACGCTGTTGTACATCTGCTTTGTTTGCTTGTAAAGATCGGAAAATAAACCTTCAAAACGCACATTCCCGACTGGACAGTGGACTCTTTCCCTGCGTGAGACTCCAGTCCCCCTAGTGCCTCAGTGGCTGTTTTGATTACGTTGTTTTGTTTGATTTCTTTATTTCCAAGTTATTGTTTTATTGAGAACAAATGGCCATTACAGAAGGTAAAAGTCCTAAACTTAACAATGACCCAAAATGTAATAATAATTAAAAAAAAAAATGTCATAACATAATGTCTTTGCCAATTAATAACAACCTATTACATGACCGAGTGAGCTATATATTTCAAGCTCCCAGGCCAGGGCAGGCAGAGGCTGTCCCAGATATGAAATAAACACTCACACACTCACACACTCACACACTTCCAAGTCCACTGTTAGCAAAAGTTATGAAAATGTACCAGAAGGTATTATACATGTTTTTAAGATGATTTAAGGCATGTCCAAGAGGGGACTTGAAAAATGTCCCCTGTTAGTTTTGGAGTCCACCGTTAGTGGAAGTGTTACGACGCCTGGGTGTCCTGTTGGATAGGTAGGGGAGAACACACATACACACACACACACACACACACACACACACACACACACACACACACACACACACACACACACACACACACACACACACACACACACACACACACACACACACACTACCTGCTGTAAGCCTGCTCCCATTGGCTTAACCCAAGCGATGGGTGTGTTATTGATCAGAAAAATCCGGTTGCAATTATTCGAATTCACACTGCGCGTAGGGGCTATTACTATTCACACACACACACACACACACACACTGCTACACACACACACACACTGCTACACACACACACACACACACACACACTGCTACACACACACACACACTGCTACACACACACACACACACACCAGTGACTCTTTGATTAATGCTAATTTGTGTGTGTACGTGAAGCGCCTTAATCCTCTAGTCTAATTGGTCTAAGGGGGAGGGGGCGTATCCCTGGCCCTTAGTTAAGGTGTCTAAGGGTGTGTGTGTGTGTGTGTGTGTGAGAGTGAGAGTGAGAGTGTCTCTGTGTGTCTGTTTGTGTCTACGGGTTTGTGTGTGTGTATCTGCGTGTGTGTGCGCGTGTGTGTGCGTGTGCGTGTGTGTGTGTGTGTGGGTGCGTATGTGTGTGTGTGTTTATGTCTAAGGGTTTGTGTGTGTGTATCTGCGTGTGTGTGTGTGAGTGTGCGTGTGTGAGTGTGAGAGTGTCTCTGTGTGTGTCTGTGTGTGTGAATAGTAATGCGCCCTGCACTTAGTAAAGGTGTCTTCGCGGTAACAAGGATCAATATGAGGATGAATGCCTAAGAATAGGGAACTTACAGACAAAACTTTATTTCATTAAAGTTGTAAGGAACAGTCCAGGCGGGCCCAGAAAGGGGGCCCGCCTGCGAGCGTCTGGTGGCCGGGTCTGCCACGGGGCCCGGCCGGGCACAGCCCGAAGAAGCTACGTGGCACAAACTCCCTCTACAACTGATGGGCCCACCACTCGTCAGAGGAACCGCTGGGGTCGGGTGCGCTGCCTTATGGGTGGCAGTGAAGGGCGGGGACCACGACGGACCAGACCCGGGCGGCAGAGGCTGGCTTTGGGGACGTGGAACGTCACCTCGCTGTGGGGGAAGGAGCTGGAACTGGTGCGGGAGGTGGAGCGCTACCAATTAGATCTGGTGGGGCTGACCTCCACGCACAGTCTTGGTTCTGGAACCGTACTTCTGGACAGGGGTTGGACTCTATTTTTCTCTGGAGTTGCCCAAGGTGTGAGGCGCCGGGCCGGTGTGGGGATACTCACGAGCCCCCGGCTGGGCGCTACTACGTTGGAGTTTACCCCGGTGGACGAGAGGGTCGCCTCCCTACGCCTCCGGGTTGTGGGGGGGAAGACTCTGACTGTTGTCTGTGCGTATGCACCGAACAGCAGTTCGGAGTATCCGGCCTTCTTGGAGACCCTGAACGGAGTCCTGCATGGGGCTCCGGTAGGGGACTCCATAGTTCTGCTGGGAGACTTTAACGCGCACGTGGGCAATGATGGAGACACCTGGAGAGGCGTGATTGGGAGGAACGGCCTCCCCGATCTGAACCCGAGCGGTCGTTTGTTGTTAGACTTCTGTGCTGGTCATGGTTTGTCTATAACGAACACCATGTTCGAACATAAGGATGCTCATAAGTGTACATGGTACCAGAGCACCCTAGGCCGAAGGTCGATGATCGATTTCGTGATCGTATCATCTGATCTGAGGCCGCATGTTTTGGACACTCGGGTGAAGAGAGGGGCAGAGCTGTCAACTGATCACCATCTGGTTGTGAGTTGGGTCAAAGGGTGGGGGAAGACTCTGGACAGACCTGGTAAGCCCAAACGGGTAGTGCGGGTGAACTGGGAACGTCTGGCGGAGGCCCCTGTTCAAGAGATCTTTAATTCGCACCTCCAGCAGAGCTTTTCTAGCATCCCTGTGGAGGTTGGGGGCATTGAACCCGAGTGGTCGATGTTCAAAACTTCCATTGCTGAAGCCGCGGCAGGCAGCTGTGGTCTCAAGGTCTTAGGTGCCTCAAGGGGCGGTAACCCTCGAACGCCGTGGTGGACCTCGGTGGTCAGGGAAGCCGTCCGACTGAAGAAGGAGTGCTTCCGGGATATGTTATCACGGGGGACTCCTGAGGCAGTTGCAAGGTACCGACAGGCCCGAAGGGCTGCAGCCTCTGCCGTGACAGAGGCAAAGCAGCGGGTGTGGGAGAAGTTCGGAGAAACCATGGAGAAGGACTTTCGGTCGGCACCAAAGTGTTTCTGGAAGACCGTCCGGCACCTCAGGAGGGGGAAGCGGGGAACCATCCAAGCTGTGTACAGTAAGGATGGGACGCTGTTGACCTCAACTGAGGAGGTGGTCGGTCGGTGGAAGGAGCACTTTGAGGAACTCCTGAATCCGATTAACCCGCCCTCTATGTTGGAGGCAGAGCTGGAGGCTGATGGGGGATCATCGTCAATTTCCCTGGTGGAAGTCACTGAGGTAGTCAAACAACTCCACAGTGGCAAAGCCCCGGGGGTTGATGAGATCCGTCCAGAAATGCTGAAAGCAATGGGTGTGGAGGGGCTGTCTTGGATGACACGCCTCTTCAACATTGCGTGGAAGTCGGGTACAGTGCCGAAGGAGTGGCAGACCGGGGTGGTGGTTCCTATTTTCAAAAAGGGGGACAAGAGAGTGTGTGCCAATTACCGAGGTATCACACTTCTCAGCCTCCCCGGCAAAGTCTACTCCAAGGTGCTGGAAAGGAGGGTTCGGCCGATAGTCGAACCTCAGATTGAAGAGGAACAATGCGGATTCCGTCCTGGCCGTGGAACAACGGACCAGCTCTTCACTCTCGCAAGGATCCTAGAGGGAGCTTGGGAGTTTGCTCATCCAGTCTACATGTGTTTTGTAGATCTGGAGAAGGCTTATGACCGGGTTCCCCGGGAGATACTGTGGGGGGTGCTGCGGGAGTATGGGGTGAGGGTGTCTCTTCTCAGGGCCATCCAATCTCTGTACGCTCAAAGCGAGAGCTGTGTACGGGTTCTCGGTAGTAAGTCGGACTCGTTTCCGGTGGGGGTTGGCCTCCGCCAGGGCTGCGCTTTATCACCAATCCTGTTTGTGATATTTATGGACAGGATATCAAGGCGTAGTCGTGGTGGGGAGGGGTTGCAGTTTGGTGGTCTGAAGATCTCATCTCTGCTGTTTGCGGATGATGTGGTTCTGATGGCATCATCGGCCTGTGACCTTCAGCTCTCATTGGATCGGTTTGCAGCCGAGTGTGAAGCGGTTGGGATGAGGATCAGCACCTCTAAATCTGAGGCCATGGTGCTCAGCAGGAAACCGATGGATTGTCTGCTACAGGTAGGGAATGAGTCCTTACCCCAAGTGAAGGAGTTCAAGTACCTCGGGGTCTTGTTTTCGAGTGAGGGAACAATGGAACGTGAGATTGGCCGGAGAATCGGAGCAGCAGGGGCGGTTTTGCATACGCTTTACCGCACTGTTGTGACGAAAAGAGAGCTGAGTCGTAAGGCAAAGCTTTCGATCTACCGGTCGATCTTTGTTCCTACCCTCACCTATGGTCATGAAGGCTGGGTAATGACCGAAAGAACGAGATCGCGGGTACAAGCGGCCGAAATGGGTTTTCTCAGGAGAGTGGCTGGCGTCTCCCTTAGAGATAGGGTGAGAAGCTCAGTCATTCGTGAGGAACTCGGGGCAGAGCCGCTACTCCTTTGCGTTGAAAGGAGCCAGTTGAGGTGGTTCGGGCATCTGGTAAGGATGCCCCCAGGGCGCCTCCCTAGGGAGGTGTTCCAGGAGCGTCCAGCTGGAAGGAGGCCTCGGGGAAGACCCAGGACTAGGTGGAGAGATTATATCTCCACACTGGCCTGGGAACGCCTCGGGATCCCCCAGTCAGAGCTGGTTGATGTGGCCCGGGAAAGAGAAGTTTGGGGTTCCCTGCTCAAGCTGCTGCCCCCGCGACCCGATTTCGGATAAGCGGTTGAAGATGTATGTATGTATATGTATGTATGTAGGAACAGTCCAAACACTCTAAAACTAAAGTTATCAAAAAGGCAACAACGGGGGGGCGCCCTTAGCTCAGTTGGTAGGGCGTTCCCCCCCCATGGGCCTCGGCCAGCAGCGGACCCGGGTTCGATTCCAGCCCGCGGTCGTTCTCTGCATGTCACTCCCGTCTCTGCCCCATTTCAACTCTGTCTCTACACTATCAATAAAGCATAAAAATGACAAAAAAATATATTAAAAAAAAAGAAAAAGGCAACCACACTGCCTCCTGTAGCTGCTAAATATGCAATAAACAATTACGATTTTTCCATAAATCACAAACACAGACACAGACTTTCCAACTATTATTATTGGTAAAAAAATGTTATATGCCGTATATGCTCAGTTAATTTTGTATTAAGTATGTCATTGTAAAATGTATAAGCCGGTGTGGGCTGAGAACATATCCAGTGTTAATACACAGCCTAGGCTCTGTAATGGGCATGTTGCTAGCTATGGTGGCCCTCTTGGTTTAAAAATCAGTTTACAGAGCCGAGGCTGTTTTTTTTTCAGCACACACACAGGGACGGTTAGTGGATCATGAGGAGATACTCACTGTTCTTGAGAGAAGAGATTTTGACAACAAGCGTTCTCCAGAATTGCGTTAAATTTTGGGGCGACTGTGTCTCAGGTGTTAAAGCGGGTCGGCCAAAGATCCAAGGTAATGGTAAATGGACTTGTATGGCGCTATATCTCCGTTTATCACAGACCCAAAGCGCTTTACATTGTTTTTGTACACATTCACCCAGTCACACACACATTCATACACCGATAGCAGCAGCTACCACGCAGGGTAGGCTTAGCACTAGGGTGCTAAGCTAACTAAGCTAACTATCGGGAGCAATTCGGGGTTCAGTGTCTTGCCCAGGGACACTTCGACATGTGGCGGGGAGACGGGGGATCGAACCTCCGACCCTGCACACCAGAGGCGAACTCCCTACCCACTTCGCCACTGCCGCCCCAAGGGTTGGCGGTTCGATCCCCGCCCTGCCACCTGTGTCATGGTTGTTGTGTCCTTGGGCAAGGCACTTCACCCACCTTACCTTGTGTGAATGTGTATGACTGCTGTATGTTTGAGGTGGTGGTCTGAGGGGCCGTAGGCGCTGAATGGCAGCCACGCTTCCGTCAGTCTGCCCCAGGGCAGCTGTGGCTACTATGGTAGTTTACCACCACCGGTATGACTGTGTGTGAATGAATGGAACCTGGAACCCTGTAAAGAGCTTTGAGTCCTAAGGGAATAAAGCGCTAAATACATTGATGTTTAAACCTGCAGTGTGTAATATGACATCATCAAGAAAGTTCTAGAATGCAACGCTCCCTGGGTAACCCCAACCCTTTAGAATAATAACAGAAGCTACAGTGGCCTTCAAGGACAAGAACAATTCTAAATTCTAAACAATGCACCTGATGACATTCCAAAAACATGTATGCCTCCATAAGACTTGCCTGCTCAATGTACAAAATGTATATTAATATTTGTAATTCTCCGCTCAGGAGGATAATTCAGATTATTGGCAGAGGTGATTTTACACCAATGAGGACATATTTATGAATGAGGATATTGATTTGAGCTAATACATTACTTAAAATGTTACACACTGTCCCTTTAAGAAAACACATTATTATTTTTTTTTCTATTTTTTTTTTACATTAAATTACAATTTAAAATAAAAACGTTTTAGAAAGGTTCAGAAAAACCATGTCACAAATTTTTAATTATCTATTTTGCTAAATTATTAAATTAATTATGATCTCTTCACTGTCTGAACTCCTGACCTTCTGCTGGTTTACTGTGAGGGCATATCAGGTCACTGTGTGTGTGTGTGTGTGTGAGCGTGTGTGCGTGCGCGTGTGTGTGTGTGTGTGTGTGTGTGTGTGTGTGTGTGTGTGTGTGTGTGTGTGTGTGTGTGTGTGTGTGCGTGTGTGTGTGTGTGTGTGTGTGTGTGTGTGTGTGTGTGTGTGTGTGTGTGTAGTGGAAAGGCGATGCTGTCTGTCGGCGGTTGAATTATTCACACTGCCCTGCGGTCGTCTACTTCCATGAAACATGAGGAGACACACACACACACACACACACATACACACACACACACACACACACACACACACACACACACACACACACACACTTAGAAACAGGAACCAATCTTGCCTGGGTCGACACCAGTTTGTAAATGCTGCCATACTGAGAAATACAGAGAGAGTTTTGTGGAGCTGATAATAGGCTTAATCAACTTTGTCTCAACTCGTTTGGCTACGAGGAACTTTCAGTGTGTGTCCATTCTAGCGCCTCCTTTGGACAAAAGCAGGTAGTGTTTTTAACCACGCCAGCTGTTGTTCCTGGGTGAGCGTATACCCATGACAAAGGCATTAAGAAAAACTATATAAAAATAGCATTCTTTGCACTGATGGTCTCGTTTGCTGTTACATGTAATTTATGATCGTCAGAGGAAAAAATGAGACTGTTTCAGAAATATTTAAAAGTTCCTCGTAGAGACTTTTACTGTTCAAACAAACTAACTTTTTTTTTTCTTTTCGTTTTTACTTTAGCAACAAAAGAGAGAGTGAAATCCCCCAAGAATCCATGAGCTGGGAGATGCAGCTAGTGGTATTCAATATCACACACACACACACACACACACACACACACACACACACACACACACACACACACACACACACACACACACACACAGCTGACATCAGCAGGTTTTAAGGCTTGGGGCTCAGATTAGTGCAAAAGTTGTTGTTCTGTTACGATGCAGATCACACAGATTGAACAGTGGACAATCAGATACAGACAGACACACACACACACACACACACGCACGCACTCTAAATGCACACACGCACACACACAAACACACACACACACACGCACAAAGGCATGCACACACACACGCGCGAAGGCATGCACACACACACACACACACGCACACGCACACAGACGCGCACACGCACACGCACACACACACACACGCACGCACTCTAAATGCACGCACCCACACACACGCACAAAGGCATGCACACACACACACACACACACACACACACACACACACACACACACACACACACACACACACACACACACCCTCATCAAATAAGATGCCTATTTCTTTCCCTGACATCCATTGAGCTCTGGGTTGAGATTAAGGGAATGCAGCTGCACCAAGTTTAAACTAAACGGAGATAATGGCGAACACATACAACAACCTAGTTACCTACCTTCAGCAAGTGTCATATCTTCAATCACAAACTTTCTCATTCTTTGCACTAATTCTAGCGCCCCCCTTTGGACTAAAAGCGGTAGTGTTTTTACCACGCCAGCTGTTGTTCCTGGGTGAGCGTATACCCATGACAAAGGCATTAAGAAAAACTATATAAAAATAGCATTCTTTAGCACTGATGGTCTCGTTTTGCTGTTACATGTAATTTATGATCATCAGAGGAGAAAATTAGACTGTTTCAGAAATATTTAAAAGTTCCTCGTAGGTGCTTTTCCTTCATGGCTAAGATAACTTTCAGCTCTGATGGCATTTTCTAGACAATCTTTAAAATAAATCACTGGGAACTTTTTAAATATTTCTGAAACGGTCTCATTTTTCCTCTGATGATCATAAATTACATGTAACAGCAAACGAGACCATCAGTGCTAAAGAATGCTATTTTTATATAGTTTTTCTTAATGCCTTTGTCATGGGTATATACGCTCACCCAGGAACAACAGCTGGCGTGGTAAAAACACTACCGCTTTTAGTCCAAAGGGGGGCGCTAGAATTAACACACACTGAAAGTTCCTCAGAGCACCTTAAAATGAAGTCAAAATATAAAACACACATCATGGTCTATTCTAGATAATCATTAAAATAAATCACTGTGAACTTTTCTTTTAGCTCGTGAAATATAAAAATCCTGACTGTCACATATATGCAGCGCAGACATAAAACACACACACACACACACACACACACACACACACTCTCCACACACACCCTCCACACACACACACACACACACACACACACACACACAAAAACACCCAGGGGAGCCGATCGATACAGAGCATTAGCATCTTTATTTTTTGTCGTGGTTGCATAGGAAATGCACATCTTGCTTCCAGTAAGTTGAGTCTGTGTGGACGTGTGTTTCACTAATGGGGCCGAGGGAGAGAGAGCAACAGAACAGGGATGGGCCTGTGTGTGTGTGTGTGTGTGTGTGTGTGTGTGTGTGTGTGTGTGTGTGTGTGTGTGTGTGTGTGTGTGGGCCTAGACACTTCACCAGAACAACAACAAATATTTGAAAAAAAATAACATACGAAAAGAACTTAAAGCCCCTGTAAAACCAAAATATGAAGTAAGTGTGTGTGTGTGTGTGTGTGTGTGTGTGTGTGTGTGTGTGTGTGTGTGTGTGTGTGTGTGTGTCTGTCTGTCTGTCTGTCTGTCTGTCTATCTTAGTTAGTTTCATGATAGTAAGTGTGTGTGTGTGTGTGTGTGTGTCTGTCTGTCTGTCTGTCTGTCTGTCTTAGTTAGTTTAATGATAGTAAAGCATCTGAAAAGAGTTGTGGGCATATCACAGCAGTTCTATAAAAAAATGACTGTTTATCATAGAGTCTGTTTGAGGCTACGCACAGTCTAGACAGTAAAAAAAAAACCCCGCTGTATTTTGAAATCTACGTTTTATAATATTTACAAACTATTTTTTTCCAGTCAGATCTTTGTGAGCGCTGATAGAGAAACCCAACTTTGATCTCATGTAATGACTTGAAAAATAAATCCTATTGCACCGTGGGTCGGAGATTAACATAATTTTGATCTATCAGAACTAACAATAAAGTTGGACTTGACTTGTCAAACTATCTAGACAGTTATATCTATATATATATATATCTATATATAAAAAATAAATAAATAAAAAGTATTCCAGAAGAGGTTTTCCAGAGGCTCTAAGACTAACCAACAGGGTGATTTCACAATTCAGAAAAAAATCACAGTTCACAACAACAATGTCACCGGACAGAAACTTATAAACCGGACAGAAACATAGGGTTGCGTTCCGAATCTCCTCCTCTTTCTTTGCTCTATTCTACATACTACATCCGACGATAAAAATGATCTAGTTAGGATGCAGTAGGCATACTATTGGGACATAATTTTACACTTTTATTTCATCATAACATGGCTCCTTGATCTTGCC
>CASHTC010001113.1:10000-12500 GCA_949357725.1 Hyperoplus immaculatus
GATCAGAATGAGGCATAATTATTTACAAGGCAAAAAACAAGTTTGGGGCAAGTTTAATATGGATTATCTCTCTCTCTATCCATCTATCTATCTATCTATCTATCTATCTATCTATCTATCTATCTATCTATCTATCTATCTATCTATCTATCTATCTATCTATCTATCTATCTATCTATCTATCTATCTATCTATCTATCTATCTATCTATCTATCTATCTCTCTGTCTCTCTCTCTGTCTCTCTCTCTCTGTCTCTCGCTCTGTCTCTCTCTCCTTCTTTCTCTCTCTCTCTCTCTCTCTCACACACACACAGAGGCAAGTTTAATATGGATACATTCTCTCTCTGTCTCTCTCTCTCTCTATATATATATATCTCCCTCTTTCTCTCCCTCCCTCTTTCTCTCTCTCTCTCTCTCTCTCTCTCCTTCTCCTTCTCTCTCTCTCTCTCTCTCTCACACACAGGGGCAAGTTAACAATAATACGGATAAACACATGGAAAATGAGAAGAAAAGTAGAAGAGAGAAAGTCAAAAGGGAGAGCTGGAGGGAGCTCTAAACACAAACCAGTGTGTGTGTGTGTGTGTGTGTGTGTGTGTGTGTGTGTGTGTGTGTGTGTGTGTGTGTGTGTGTGTGTGTGTGTGTGTGTGTGTGTGTGAGGGAGGGAGAGCTTGAGGGAGGCTTGTTGTTTAGTCCCAAACAAAGTTATGAATTTGTATCAACCGGAGGGGAGAAACAATTTTTTAACATAGACAAGATATACAGACTGTGCTGCTCTGATTTTGACATAGCTGGGAGGTATGAGGTTGTTAAAGGACTTCTTATATTAAACAACCCAAGTGTTTCAATAGAGAGATCTGAGTCAAGGCAGGCTTCAGAGCAGGCGAAGTTTTTACTTGCAACAGCAAAAGCAAGGGTTCGATCCAGATGCCACACAAGCACAAGTGTGGCGTCATGATTGAGACAAAGAAATGAACAGATGTACAGAGATTATATGCAAGAGAAAGGTGTGTGCGAAAACACACCAGGTTTGTGTGTCCGGGTCCTTGAGTTTCTTGCAAGATGAGTTTTAATTGCGCAGAGGTTCTTTTCTGAGAACGGAATGTGGGAGTCTCTCTACTTTTTCTGCAAGGACATTCACAGCACCTCTCTTGCGAGGTCAAACAAAGTTCATAGCAAGACAGTATGGAATGTGTTACCTTCATCAGAATGTTATAATATATATAATGAATCAAAGTTTCGTTGACAGAGGTAGTTCGTTTTGGTCTATTGGTTTTCCTTTTTTAGATTTTTTTTTGGCATTTTCAAGCTTTATTAGATAGTACAGAGTTGAAACGGGGAGACAGAGAGAGAGAGAGAGAGGGGGGGGGGGTGACCTGCAGTAAAGGTCCACGGGTCAGACTTGAACCCGCGACGACTGCAACGAAGGCCGGAGCCAATATGGTACGCGCTCTATCCACTACACCACCGCCCTACTAACGTCCTACTCATACTAAAGCCCTACTAACGTCCTACTCATACTAAAGCCCTACTAACGTCCTACTCATACTAAAAGCCCTACTAACGTCCCACTCATACTAAAAGCCCTACTAACGTCCTACTCATACTAAAGCCCTACTAACGTCCTACTCATACTAAAGCCCTACTAACGTCTTCCATCCTACATACTCAACATGTACAGTATATACTCCAAAATGTCTACTAATTCTAACGGCCTCTTACTACTTTTTAAGATAAGCAAAAAAGTAAGTAATGTCTTTAATCTCTGAACTGTCTGCACACATCAAATCAAATCAGTTTTATTTGTAGGGCCCAAAATCACAAATACATTGGTCTCAGTGGGCTTTACATTTCATACAATATGATACAATATGACACCCTGCCCTTACACCCTTAGCTCGGCTGAGAAAAAAACTCCCAGTAAAAAACCCTTTACCGGGATTAAAAAAAAAAATTGAAGAAATCTCAGTGAGAGTCGACAGAGTAAGGGATCCCTCTCCCAGGACGGACATACTGCAACAGATGTCATAAGTAGAGGAAAATCAAATCACTGTCCTCTGCATGTTAAATAAGCACACACTGAACGTATAGCCCAGAGTCCACTCCTACACTCTCTCAGTTCATTTATCTACAGCAGATTATTATTAGGATTTCTTTGAACGCTTTTAAATCGAAGCTGAGAGCATTTCAGACCTCTTTCACTTGTAGTTGTTTTTCTTGATTTTTAATTTACTTGTAACTGTTTGTATTATTTTAATTGAAAACAGTTTTTTCTGATTTTATTTGATGACAGCTTTTTAGCATTGTAATTTCTGTCTATATATGTTGCGAGTGTATTGTTGTGAGTGAACATGTGACTCGTTGCTGCCTCTTGGCCAGGACTCCCTCCAAGAAGAGGTTTGTAATCTCAATGGGACTTCCTGGTTAAATAAAGGTTAAATACAAAAATATATTACTTGTGTTGGAACCGGCCTACTAACGTCCTCCATCCATCCAAATCTTT
>CASHTC010001113.1:27500-31852 GCA_949357725.1 Hyperoplus immaculatus
CTGTCCGGCAGTGTGTGTGTGTGTATATGTGTGTGTGTGTGTGTGTGTGTGTGTGTGTGTGTGTGTGTGTGTGTGTGTGTGTGTGTGTGTGTGTGTGTGTGTGTGTGTGTGTGTTTCTATCTATAATTACCCAGAGTGTGTGTTCAAAAAGCCGCAAGACATCAAAACATCCTAAATAATTTGGACGGAATATCCCACGACAAGTTGAGTGGCTCTCCCTGTGAAAAAATGTCCAATTCCCTTTTACATGGCTCTTGGATTTGATTAAATTAAAGTTTAATGATCCTTGTATAACAGAAATGTCGGGGGCCACTGCTCTAAACTAATAATAAAAAAAAAAATCATTTGCGGATATGGACTAGAGTAATTTGAGCTCACAGTAGGTAATGTGATAAAAAAATACAATTCAATAAAGCGAAATTGAGATTTAGAATTTTATAGCCTAACTTCACAACGACTCACTCACTTCCCTTTATAATGTGAAATGTCCAAAGTAGTCCAAATTATAGTCGGACACATGGCTAACACAAATGCCTAACCCATTTATAAGAGACAGCTCGGGAAAAAAAAAATTAAGAGACCACTTCAAATGTTCAGTGTCTCTCATATCAGTTTGACTATTTACAGGCATATGTTTGAGTAGAATGAACATTTTGGTTTTATAATATAAACTGCTGACAACATTTCTTCCAAATTCCAAATACATTATTTGTCATTAAGAGCATTTTTTTTTAAACCTTTATTTATACAGGTGAATCCCATTGAGACAGAAGACTCTTTTGCAAGGGAGACCTGTTTTCCTTTCCCACGTCACCATTCACACACACATTCATACACCGATAGCAGCAGGCTAACTATCGACATTCACACGATGCAAGGTGGGTTAAGTGTCTTGCCCAAGGACACAACAACCATGACACAGGTGGCAGGGCGGGGATCGAACCTCCAACCCTTTGATCATCAGCCGACCCGCTCTACCACCTGAGCCACAGTCGCCTAATTTCAATTAAGTCATGTAGAGATGAAGATTTAAGAAAAAATCCAGACTGGTCTCTTAATTATTTTCCAGAGCTGTATAGATATAATTTGATGGTTCCTTTTGATTTTTTGAAGCTTTGGACAGGCAAGTAGATCAAATCGTCCTCCTCCTTGCAGACTTTAACAGTTTTCAGTCTAATTTAGAGTGAGTAGCGGTGAACGCAACGGTCCGTGACTTATCTTCACACACACCTACACACACACACACACACACACACACACACACACATACACACACACACACACACACACACACATCTACACCTACACGCACACACACACACACACACACACACACACACACACACACACACACACACACACACACACACACACACACACACATAGCCGACACAAGTAGTCGACACTTAATTTGCAAGATAAGGTTCAGTCTTCCGGAACTGGAACCTTGCTGCTTCTTCATTCCGTTTTAGAACTGTGTCTCGGAATGGGAAAGAAAACGTAACTGGAGTGGTCAGGTAAAATGGTCAAGAGAAATGGGATCCTTTTCTCAACTAGAGGTGCCTGTGATCACATTTTGGTAGCCTGGTCCTATACCAGACCATCGTGCTTCATTTCATTTGTACAGAAGGTCTGGAATCGCTCAATTGACAAACGTTAACTCACTTGAAGGCGGGCGGGGTGTCTGTTGAAGTTTAAAACTATTGGATCTGCCCAGTGCCACTCTGGACCTGCCAACCAATCGCATAACGTTTGGACGTTACGTACAGTATGTCATGCTCCACCGGCTTCTGACTACAACTGAAACACAACGTCATTGTTCTCAGCCACTCCCTCTGTTCGCTGATTGGACCGGTAAAAAATATGTCCGGAAAAAAAGAAAAACCCTGTGCATAGACCTTGGACCCAGACTGACTACTGAAGGGAAATGAAAATTGAGCGGGAGTAGGTAGGCGGGCAGTGCGAGACTATCTTTCTGCAGCCCAATTAGGACAAATTCAGTCACTTGTCAAAATGTGCCGACAATAGGGCTTGATAGGGAGATAAATAGGGCGTAATTTGGGGCGGCTGTGGCTCAGTTGGTAGAGCGGGTCGGCTGATGATCAAAGGGTTGGAGGTTCGATCCCCGCCCTGCCACCTGTGTCATGGTTGTTGTGTCCTTGGGCAAGACACTTCACCCACCTTGCCTCGTGTGAATGTCGATAGTAAGCCTGCTATGTGTGTGTGTGAATGGTAACGTGGGAAAGGAAAACAGGTCTCCCTTGCAAATGAGTCTTCGGTCTCAATGGGATTTACCGGTATAAATAAAGGTTAAAAAAAAAAAAAGAAAAGAAAATCCAACCAGCTATATGGAGTCTTAAATTGAAAATAGTCCTTCAATGTAAATTATCTAATCAGAGGGATCAAAGATGAACAAGTAAATGCCAATCATGTTTCACTCACTCTCTGCTAGTTATCTGCTTTTGACACACACACACGCACGCACGCACGCACGCACGCACGCACGCACGCACGCACGCACGCACGCACGCACGCACGCACGCACGCACGCACGCACGCACACACACACACACACACACACACACACACGTAGATTTTCCTTTTTCTATTTAGAAAAAAAAAGAAACCATTCACGAAACCCGACTGAGATCAGATAAATACCTTGCGCTTCGTGTTCTACAGCTTTTGAAAATGTAATTACCAAGCGCTCAGGTCTGCCTGCGGGCCAATATTATGGTGTGTGTGTGTGTGTGTGTGTGTGTGTGTGTGTGTGTGTGTGTGTGTGTGTGGGGTCTGATTGAGAGAGGAATGAATCGCAATTGAAATGTAAGGTGTGTAATCCAAAGAGCAGAGTGTATGAACTGAGAAGGTTTTTATCAGTATGTGCCAAAGTCCCTACGAGGAATCTTTTAAATATTTCTGAAACAGTCTAATTTTTCCTCTGATGATCATAAATCACATGTAACAGCAAACGAGACCATCAGTGCAAAGAATGCTATTTTTATATAGTTTTTCTTAATGCCTTTGTCATGGGGTATACGCTCACCCAGGAACAACAGCTGGTGTGGTAAAAACACTACCGCTTTTGTCCAAAGGGGGGCGCAAGAATGAACACAAACTGAAAGTTCCTCGGAGCACCTTTTTAAATGAAAAGGGATCAGAACATTTTATGTTATGATTTAAAGGTGCAGTGTGTAATATAACATCATCAAGTGGTTTGCACAATAGGCTTTTGTTTATGTGTTTAGAAACTGCTAATAGTCTGTGTTAAGGTGGGGCACTTAAACCTGCAGTGTGTAGAATTTTGGGTTTTATTTCCTAGCAGATTTTGTAGAAAGTAATTATAATATCCATAAGTACATTTAATTTAGTGCATAATAGCTGAACATTTGTTTTGAATTATTATTTTTTCCCTTAGAAAGGGTCTCATATATGTCCATATTTCTGCATATCTTGGACCAAGGCCTAGTGCCGCCATCTTGAAAGTGTCATAGTTGGAATGTCATCAGGTGCATTGTTTAAAATGTAGAATTGTTCTTGTCCTTGAAGGCCACTGTAGCTTCTGTTATTATTCTAAAGGGTTGGGGTTACCCAGGTAGCGCTGCATTCTAGAACTTTGTAGAACTTTCTTGATGATGTCATATTACACACTGCACCTTTAAACATATTTCAAAAAACATTTCCCTTAGTTCTGTGAGTGCGTCACATTTGCGACATTGTGCCTTTGGGGGGCACACACACACACACACACACACTCTATAGTGTGTGTGTGTGTGTGTGTGTGTGTGTGTGTGTGTGTGACGTTCGGGGGGGCCACTCTATAGTGCGTCATCGGTACATTTTCAAAAAACACCTGCTGCCCCTCAGCCTGTGGTGCACAGTGAATGCACCACTTCAGCTTGACACTTCTGAAGAACTCTCTTTCACACACACACACACACACACTCACTCACTCACTCACTCACTCACTCACTCACTCACTCACTCACTCACTCACTCACTCACTCACTCACTCTCTCTCTCTCTCTCTCTCTCTCTCTCTCTCTCTCTCTCTCTCTCTCTCTCTCTCTCTCTCTCTCACACACACACACACGGGAAAAGCAGACTTTAGTTTAAAGCAAGCTGAAGCCCTGCCGAGCACCGAGAAGATGTGCCCTCTACATGCTTAAACATCCAAGCCGCTAACCCCGCTGTGTTAAACTGAACACACACACACAACACACACACACACACACACACACACACACACACACACACACACACACACACACACACACACACACACACACACACACACACACACACACAAGAATAAAAGAGGCAAGAATATGAAGAGAAGGGAAAAGTAATGC
>CASHTC010001116.1:0-27500 GCA_949357725.1 Hyperoplus immaculatus
CTAATAGAATACCAGATAACAGATATGTAGAGGGAACAAATCTATAGTCTTCAGAGACACAGTCCATGGCAAGTGTTTGGGTGTCCGGTCTCTCTTACTGGGCCTGGTGGGACTTCTTGGCAACAATATCTCTAGAAATGTTACTGCAAGTCATGAGTATAGTTGAAAAGTTTATAGCAAAAAAAATTCCGACTAAATCAAGAGAAATTGACAAAAAGGTTTTAAGTCTGTTACTCAATAGTAATTCTCATAATTTCTTGCACCTACAGATACATATAAGCCGTTAAGAAGATACATTTACTCAAAACAGTTCAGGGCTGACGAAAGAATAAAGTATATTTCAAACCCTCCTCAGAAGAAGTCATGCCATTAAGATCAAAGTCAAAATGATTCCTATAGCACATTTAAAAACAACATCAGCTGACCAAAGTGCTGCACAGGAGACAATACAAAACAACATATAAGATACATGAAAAAAAAAGTTAGGAGTGTCAAAGTCTCAACTTGTGTTAAAGGCCAGTCAAGATCCTTCAATAACAAATGCTGAGACACTGTTTGAACAAGGTTAGGCAATAGGCGTAGCTAGCAATGACAGAACTCTTTCACTTTTCAGTTTAGTGGCATTAGCTGAAGGTGGAGCTGGCACACTCTCTGGCGTAGATGTGTATTTCCAAGTCCTTAGAGAAAATTGTCGTCTCTTTCACATTTGATCCACAATGCAGTTCTTCTACTTAGCCCAAGGTCTTTGAAGTCCTAGAATTCAAAGGATATATTTTAATAATACAGATTGCATTGGCCCTGCTGAGACCATAGCGGCTTGCTTTTGTTTTTTTGCACACATTTGGGCGACAGAGCTTCGTTCGACAGTACTGCCCTGACATCTTTTAAAGGTGCTCCGAGGTACTTCCAGATTGTGTTAATTTGTGCGCCCCCTTTGGACAAAAGCGGTAGTGTTTTTACTACGCCAGCTGTTGTTCCTGGGTGTGCGTATACCCATGACAAAGGCATTAAGAAAAACCATATAAAAATAGCATTCTTTGCACTAATGGTCTCGTTTGCTGTGACATGTAATTTATGATCATCGGAGGAAAGATGAGACTGTTTCAGAAATATTTAAAAGTTCCTCGTAGCACCTTTTACTATGAGTCAAATCATGTTCAAAATGGGAATATTTGTAATGAAAGTCCATAAGGTGTGTGTGTGTGTGTCCATTTTAAGCTACCAGCACCTGCTCTTACTGTAGGTCTGAATACGCTCCGAATCTCCAGCGCCAGCCAGAGAAATCTGGGCCTGAGCTCTCTCTCTCTTCATTTATTAATATCTCAACATGGAGTCCTCTCAGGCTAAGTGGAAAAAAAACTCTCAAAAGCAAAAGGGGAATAGGATTTTTAGGTTCCGTTCAGTCAGTGGCAAACTGTACTGTACTACAGAGGCTTAGACAGGTGTGTGTGTGTGTGTGTGTGTGTGAGTGAAAGTGTTTGAGAACCTTCCCCGAGAAAGTGGGAAGTTTAAAACGCTTCCAGCACTTGTTTTCAGTGACATCAGATCTGTCAAAATCTACGAGTAACTTAGTGCCGCGTCGGAAGCGATGCTAACCAAGGGATCAAGTTTCCGTTATGCTACACAGTGGTGGAAAGAAATGTTGAATTACTAACAGAGACGTCTGGCAAGGACAGGAATGACTTGATTCATAGCTTCCTTGAGACTTAAAGGCCTACTTCACCGATGGGAATATGAAGGTGTATTGAACTCTGAGATCCTGTGTAGCATAAATGTGCAACATCTTTAGAAATCGGTTCATCTTAGCCCGAGAAAAGAGTATTTTATAGGCTGGAATGACTTGATTTGTAGGTTTCTTCCTTGAGACTAGCTTCAAATTTTGTTCTGTGAACCCAAATCTGCAAAATGATGTCGTTTGGGGAGTTAGTTGCACAATAGTTGATCGGCAGTTCTCTCCGCGGGACATTCTCTAAATGACTGTTGCCGTGGAGACTGTTTGATACGTCCACACAGTCCTGTCAAAACATTCCAGACAGTTTTTTTTCTTCTTCTAAGTTTTATAATATTTATGACCATTTATTTTTAATACGATTTAATCCGAGTTTTCCAGTAGGCTTTTAACATTGTTCATGTGGACAGACAGACAGACAGACAGACAGACATACATACATACATACAGACAGACAGACAGACAGACAGACAGACAGACAGACAGGGTTTCCAGTGGGCTTTAACATTGTTCATGTGGCTATCACATAATACTTTATTACATCGCCCTGCTGCCTGTCTTTCTCCTCCTTCTTCCTAAAGGTTAATTAAGTCTTTTTCTGACTTGCCTCCCTCTTGCCATTTGTCCTCCGTTGTCAGCTCTCTGCGAAACACTCCACTGGAGTCCTTATAAATGACTATAGGGGAATAAGGAAAAAAAAATAGCGAGAGAGAGAGAGAGAGAGAGGAAAAGTTAATTTGTAAGCGTGGTTGTTTCTAGGCCCGAGGCAATGCAAAGTGGCTGAGGTTAAACCAACTAACACAGCAGGGGAAGCAGTTGAAGAGACATGGCTTTTTTAATCCTGATTTCACGCTGGTGTCTGTAGAACAAGAAAACCGAATCTCTATTTGACCTGTCGAACCTTCCTCCAGCAAGGCAAACAGACATGCCACGAGACGAGACAGTTTCCCAAGACCGTAAAAAAATTCAAATTCAAATCATCACAGTTGCGTTTGAGCATCTCTGACAGATTAAGTGCTTGAGACAAAGCAGAGCGTGGCTGTGTGCTGCATTTTAATACAGACTTAACTTCACACGTCTGCGATGAATCATGTTATTACTGGTTATTGGCCGTTTGCTAATAGGCTAAAGAGCTTTGGCCATCTGTCAGGCAGTGTATGAGTGTTCAACTATATGAGTGTTATCTTTTCACTGATTTAAAGGTGCTACGAGGAACTTTTTAATCTTTCTGAAACAGTCTAATTTATCCTTTGATATTCATAAATGACATGTAGCTGCAACCGAGACCCATCAGTGCTAAGAATGCTATTTGTATATAGTTTTTAATGCCTTTGTCATGGGTATACGCTCACCCAGGAACTATAGCTGGCGTAGTAAAAACACTACCGCTTTTGTCCAAAGGGGGCACAATAAATAACCCAAACCTAAAGTTCCTCGTAGCACCTTTTAAAATAGGAGATGGCAGCCGTTTCTAAAGGGTCATGCAAGTCATGCTTGTCCAAGTTATCCCCACAAACCCTTTAGGCTGAGCATGCGTTTCTTTTTAATCAATACTAGCTTTCACACTTGATAAAGTTGCACAGTGACACGCAATATCTTTCTGTCTGTTGCTGCTGGATGCTGATAACTTCCAGTGGGGTCGTTTAGGGTGAAGCATTGTCCGTAAATTCACAAGCAATCAGATATATCCAACTGCCGACCTTTTTATGGTCTAGAAACCTACTTGTAACTTCAATAAGTCTTATATCCATATGAAGGCTTATCCAAATTTGAAGTATTTCAAAAAACACAGAAAATGTTGTCACTGTCAGCTTTCGAAGCTTTCAGGCAGGGTTATCTGATATTCAAAACACTCAATACACTGACAAAATATTTTTTTATGTTTTTATTTTTCTATCTATACATTCACACTAGAAACATACATCAACATGGCACAATAAAATAACACATACCATGTGACAGAAGCAAACAAAATACATACCCAGAAATTGAGATTATATATCTATATAGATTTTTTTAAGATATTTTTATGCTTTATTGACAGTGTAGAGACAGAGTTGAAATGGGGCAGAGAGGGGAGTGACATGCAGAGAACGACCGCGGGCTGGAATCGAACCCGGGTCCGCTGCTGGCCGAGGCCCATGGGGGGGACGCCCTACCAACTGACTAAGGGCGCCCCCAAAATTGAGATTATATTTTAAGGTTAATTTAGGATACGTCCCTTTTTAAACTTGCATTTGACCAAGCATTTACCCTCTTTACTTTTTGTCTGTTTTACAGTCTAGAAACCTATTTGTAACTCCAATATTTCTTATATCCAATTGGAGGCTTATCCAAATTTGAAGTATTTTAAAATCAACCGGTATCTGATAATCAAAAAACTATTTTTATTCTTTTTGTTCTCTTCCTCAATGTCTTTTCACCCTAGCACCTATTGATCTAGTCTGGTTTATTGTGTGTGTATACTGTATGAGTCTGTGTATCTTATCTGGTTGTTGCTCCGCGTTCCTGGGTGGCACAGTGCTAGCCAGTTATCTGTGTCCTCTAATGTACCCACATGTCAGGCACTGTTACCAAAGTTAAGGTTCAATTTCATGTGTCGATTGGATGTATCAGAACATAGCATCATTATAGCCTTAACCAACCCTATGATGGGCTATCGGTTCACATCCAGGCTTCCAAAGCATTGGCATGATAGCCTTAACCAACCCTATGATGGGCTATCGGTTCATATCCAGGCTTCCAAAGCATTGGCATGATAGCCTTAACCAACCCTATGATGGGCTATCGGTTCACATCCAGGCTTCCAAAGCATTGGCATGATAGCCTTAACCAACCCTATGATGGGCTATCGGTTCACATCCAGGCTTCCAAAGCATTGGCATGATAGCTTGCACCTATTTTAGCACAGTATTTTATTGAGTGATGTATTGTAATGTGTTCTATGTGTGTGTGTATGTTGACTGTGAGTGGACCATCTGAGTCCTTAATAAAGATTATTATTATCTAATTATATATGTGTTTTTTAATTGGTATGTATTTATTTGATTTGCATTTGCTCCTATATTGTATGTAAAAGCCCTTTGCAAACCACTGTTTTAAAGGTGCTATATTTTTTATATATACTTTGGCTTCTTCCGTCACCCTTCGGACGATAGCACAAAGTAATATGTATGAATATGTCAAAGAGAAAATTGTGTAGTGTGTAATTGTCCGGAAGAATAATACAAAAAAAAAAATACATAAAGAAATTATTATTATTATTATTATTATTATTATTATTATTATTATTATTATTATTATTATTATTATTATTATTATTATTAATAATTGACATCATATTTAAAGGATACATCCCTTTAAACCTGCAGTGTGTAGAATTTCGGGTTTTATTTCCTAGCAGATTTTGTAGAAAGTAATTATAATATCCATAAGTCCATTTAATTTAGTGCATAATAGCTGAAAAAAATGTTTAGAATTATTATTTTTTTCCTTAGAAAGGGTCTCATATATGTCCATATTTCTGCATATTTTGGACCAAGGCCTAGTGCCGCCATCTTGAAAGTGTCATAGTTGGAATGTCATCAGGTGCATTGTTTAACATTTAGAATTGTTCTTGTCCTTGAAGGCCACTGTAGCTTCTGTTATTATTCGAAAGGGTTGGGGTTACCCAGGGAGTGTTGCATTCTAGAACTTTGTAGAACTTTCTTGATGATGTCATATTACACACTGCACCTTTAAATGACTTATAATCTAAAACACACTATTATAATGTATTGACATCATATTTAAAGGATACATCCTTTAAAACTTGCATTTGACCGAGCATTAACCCTCTTTTTCTCTCTCTTTTTATCTCAGCGTTTGATCCAGTACTTGGCCTCGAGAAACACTCTGTTTAACCTGAACAACTTCTTGGATAAGGGCGCACTGCAAGGTAAGGCACAGACAGACTCTTTTAAAAAGTCCTGAAAGAAAATGATACAAATCTTTGTGCTTGGTTGGGTTTTTAATTTGCTTTTAAAAGAACCAGATGGGCCAGATATCCCTTTCAAGGACACTGGAGTGTTTTTTTATTAAAGGCGCAGTGTGTAGATTTTATCGGCACTTTTTCAAAACAGACTTGGTAGAAATGGAAAACAATAGTCATAAGTGTGTCGCAATAAGGGTTTACATGTTTCTACAGAAGCACAGAATGGACAAACTTAACGGCCATATCGCGTTTTTCTATATAGTGGGTGTCCTGGGGAAATGCACCTATTGGAAGACCAAGAAGAAGAAGTACTATATAATAAATAACTAAATACATCTTCACTTTGGGGGCGCCTTTAGCTCAGTTGGTAGGGCGTCCCCCCCATGGGCCTCGGCCAGCAGCGGACCCGGGTTCGATTCCAGCCCGCGGTCGTTCTCTGCATGTCACTCCCTCTCTGCCCCATTTCAACTCTGTCTCTACACTATCAATAAAGCATAAAAATGCCAAAAAAATATCTTAAATAAATAAATAAATAAATACATCTTCACCTCATCGCTCACTCACTCACTCACTCACTCACTCACTCACTCACTCACTCACTCACTCACTCACTCACTCACTCACTCACTCACTCTCACACACACACACACACACACACACACACACTCATGGCTGTCATTTTTCCCGTCTCCCAGGTTACGACATGTCAACCTTCATCAGGCGATACAGCCGTTACCTGAACGAGAAGGCCATGAGCTACAGACTGGTGGCCGTGGACTTCACCAAGATGAAGAGGGGGTAAGGGAGGACACACACACACTCTGGCCCAATCTAGATCCACCTCCTACACCCTATCCCTATCCACTATCCCTCCGTTTGCGCGTTCGCGGGGAGGGCCCGCCATATTGAGTGTCGTCCCAAACCACCAAGCCTCGAGTGTGAGTGGGTTATAAAGCCCTCGATCAACGAGTCTGCATCGATCTTGGCTCAGCCCTACGTTTGACACAGGGACACAGGTGTCCACCAATCAATTATGTCCGGAATGGAAGGGCCAAACCTACAAATGACAGTTCCATGGAGTTTGTTTCCCGAATTATAAATGAAACGTACTCTTACCTCAAACAGACATTTGATTGATTATTTTTATGCAAAGCCCTAAATGACGGAACCGGAGCGTAGCCTACAATATCGGAACGAACATGTTGTTTTACACTTGTTGATTTGATTATGCCAAATTGTCTACCGTTAGTGTATTTTCAGGACCGTGGATAAAAGATAAAACGAAGCAGATGAAGAAAGTTAATAAGGGACAGTGATTATTGTTTCCTTAAATTGTTAGTAAGATTTGTGTTACTGTTATTTAAAGCCGACGAGGGGTAGTAATAGCGGCGGTGACGTCAGTCAGCTGGAACGCATGACTTTTCTTATTTATGACCACCATTATAATTTATGCACGCTAATTAACTGCCGCGATTCGCCGGTCGTAATGGCATCTTAACGTATCATGACAAGTGGAATACATGCTTTAGCAGACTATTGTTCTTTTCCCTGGTTTTGTATGCTGTGCATGTAAACTAAAAGGATAATTAAACAGCGGATCAAACACCCACCTGTTTTCTCCACTACAGACTGAGCAGTTAGAAAATGTTTAACAACAAATAAATTATGCAGCCAAAGAAGCATGGGAGTGAGTTTGTTTTTATTCAATACTACATTTTACTCTCACATGCGTAGCCTATATATGAATGTAAAGAGTGTTACAGGTCAAATATGAATGTGGTGGAATTTTATTTTAGGGTGAGAAATAAAGACTTAACAAACTAGTGTCTCTAGGTTTCTTCCTGTTTCTGTCTGACAAAGGCGAGGGCTTGCCAAAGCTGCACCGTTGTTATGCCCTCGCCCTTAATGATCGAGCGGCACTTCACACTCGCTCACGGAGTGGGAGTGCCTAGGGAGTCATTTAGGATTGGGCCACACACACACACAGACACAAGCGCGCACACACACACACACACACACACACACACACACACACACACACACACACACACACACACACAGAGACACAAGCACGCGCACACACACACACACACACACAGACACAAGCGCAAGCACACACACACACAGACACAAGCACACACAGACACACACACAGACAGACACAAGCACACACACACACACACACACACACACAGACGCAAGCACACACACACACAGACTGGCAAACGGGCACACACACACAGATATGCACGCACACACACACACACACACACACACACACAAACAAACACAGACATGCATGCACGGACACACACACACACACACACACACACACACACACACAGACAGGCAAACGGGCACACACACAGACAGACGCATGCACTCACGCACACACACATACACGCACATGCACGCACCCAACAACAACAGTGAAACAGTAACTTTTCAGGAAGCTTTTCTAACTTCAAACAGTGTTCCAGGGATCACATTTTCCCTGTGAGGAAAGTTTTTTTTATTCAGTTATGAGAATATACCTTAGAAAATGTTTCACTTCTGTGACACACCCAAAGTTACACACTGCACCTTTAAAGCAGAGGGAAATATGTCGACACCATGAGGTTGACAGTCAGCCAGCGAAGGCTCCAGTCAGTCACTGCTACCGGCCAAGAAACAGTGCAGCTCAAAAACCCCTTGTAAAACCACAGCTGTACAGTTCAGTTTTTTCACCAGCAAAGAAACAACTTGCCCTGCGTTCCAAATCACATACTTTTTCTTTTTACTACACTAAAGTACAGAAGGGCTTTAGGGCCACAGGAGAGAGAAGAAAATCAGATAAGGAAGATTTATTTTCATTATGTTAAGAATAAAGACGAATACTCCAACATGCTATTGGAGTTAGTGGGGCATTTATGTATTTTAAGCATAGTACAATCGACGTGCATGTATTGGGACATCCTAAATCTTTTTCTGGCATACTAAATAGTAGGGAAGTATGGGTATTGGAACGAAGGGTTGGTGATTATTGGTCTTTGGGAGAAGCTGCTATGTGGATTTTGTAGACTTTATGGACAGCCATGCTAGCTGTTTCCAGTCTAAATGCTGGGAAGCAATCTTCTCATCCAACTCTCATTAAAGCTATAGTGCGTAACTTTTAACATAAATAAATGTTACGGTTACATTCAAGCCATCACCAAACGAGTTGACACAAAGTTGACTAAGCCCTATCAGCTCCACAAAACTCTCTCTGTATTTCTCAGTATGGCAGCGTTTACAAACTGGTGTCGCCCCCCCTGGACATTGGTACAGGAGCTCAGAAAAAACCAGGGAAGAGCCCGAGAAACATTTCAGTTGTTGATTCTACTGCTACGAAAAAACCTGGACGTACAGCAGAAGGTATAAAATCCAATGCGCGATCACAGAAGGCTTTACCTCATGTAGATGCACCGACAGTGCTGCTGTAATTACTCAGAGTTCCTCATCGGGGCGACGGAAGTTACGCACTATAGCTTTAAGAAAACAAATTAGCGTATTTCCCCAAATGTTAAAGGGTCCTTTCTGATCTCAGCCTTCCTAATATTTGTATGCATCAACTATTGACAACACAGAATTATGGATGAAAAGTGTCGGTAGGTGCACCACATCACTTTTTCGTGTTGAGAAAATTATTTCAATTTCAGAAAAGTACAACTGTGTCGTGGAACAACACTGGATCCTTTGTGAGGCTTATGCTGCTGCTGTGTGTGTGTGTGTGTGTGTGTGTGTGTGTGTGTGTGTGTGTGTGTGTGTGTGTGTGATTATGCTGCTGAGCCAACTCTCATTATGTGTCTGACAATGGTATTGCAGTCACTCGTTTGTTGAAAGCGTTTCACCTGAAAAAGCCGCGAGGACTTTGAATTACCGAGAACTTTTGTGTTCAAAACATTAGCTTTCCCCTTTCTCTCGTTTTTCAGCATTTCGTTTGTTCTGATTTGTATAAGAATTTCCCTCAACAAGGTGCTCACTACCTGTGTGTGTGTGTGTGTGTGTGTGTATCCTGTCAGGATTGACGGTGTTATGCGTACCATGAGCACAGAGAAGCTGATCAAGACGCTGCCCATCATTCAGAACCAGCTGGATGCTCTGCTGGATTTCCAGGTAATTTGTGTGTGTGTGTGTGTCTCTGCCTGTGTGTGCGTGTCTCTGCCTGTGTGTGTGTGTCTCTCTGCCTGTGTGTGTGTGTCTCTGCCTGTGTGTGTGTCTCTGCCTGTGTGTGTGTGTGTCTCTGCCTGTGTGTGTGTGTCTCTGCCTGTGTGTTTGTTTGTGTGTGTCTCTGTGTGTGTATGTGTGTCTCTGCCTGTGTGTGTGTGTCTCTGCCTGTGTGTGTGTGTCTCTGCCTGTGTGTTTGTTTGTGTGTGTCTCTGTCTGTCTGTGTGTGTGTGTGTCTCTGCCTGTGTGTGTGTGTCTCTGCCTGTGTGTCTGTGTGTGTGTCTCTGTCTGTGTGTGTGTGTGTGTGTGTGTGTGTGTGTGTCTGCCTGCCTGCCTGTGTGTGTGTGTGTCTCTGCCTGTCTGTGTGTGTGTGTCTCTGTCTGTCTGTGTGTGTGTGTGTGTCTCTGCCTGTGTGTCTGTGTGTGTGTCTCTGTCTGTCTGTGTGTGTGTGTGTGTCTGCCTGCCTGTGTGTGTGTGTGTGTGTGTCTGTCTGTGTGTGTGTGTCTCTGTCTGTCTGTCTGTGTGTGTGTATGTGTCTGCCTGCCTGTGTGTGTGTGTCTCTGCCTGTGTGTCTGTGTGTGTGTCTCTGTCTGTCTGTGTGTGTGTGTGTGTCTGCCTGCCTGTGTGTGTGTGTGTCTCTGCCTGTGTGTGTGTGTCTCTGTCTGTGTGTCTGTGTGTGTGTGTCTGCCTGTGTGTGTGTCTGCCTGCCTGTGTGTGTGTGTGTCTCTGCCTGTGTGTGTGTGTCTCTCTCTCTCTGGATGCCTGCCTGTGTGTGTGTGTCTCTCCCTGTGTGTGTGTGTGTGTCTCTCTCTCTCTGGATGCTTGTGTGTGTGTGTCTCTCTCTCTCTGGATGCCTGTGTGTGTGTCTCTCTCTCTCTGGATGCCTGTGTGTGTGTGTGTGTGTGTCTCTGCCTGTGTGTGTGTCTCTCTCTCTCTCTGGATGCCTGTGTGTGTGTGTCTCTCTCTCTCTCTGGATGCCTGTGTGTGTGTCTCTCTCTCTCTGCCTGCCTGTGTGTGTGTCTCTCTCTCTCTGGATGCCTGTGTGTGTGTGTCTCTCTCTCTCTGGATGCCTGTGTGTGTGTCTCTCTCTCTCTGGATGCCTGTGTGTGTGTGTCTCTCTCTCTCTGGATGCCTGTGTGTGTGTGTCTCTCTCTCTCTGGATGCCTGTGTGTGTGTGTCTCTCTCTCTCTGGATGCCTGTGTGTGTGTGTCTCTCTCTCTCTGGATGCCTGTGTGTGTGTGTCTCTCTCTCTCTCTGGATGCCTGTGTGCGTGTGTGTGTCTCTCTCTCTGGATGCCTGTGTGCGTGTGTGTCTCTCTCTCTCTGGATGCCTGTGTGTGTGTGTGTCTCTCCCTGTGTGTGTGTGTGTCTCTCTCTCTCTGGATGCCTGTGTGTGTGTGTCTCTCTCTCTCTGGATGCCTGTGTGTGTGTCTCTCTCTCTCTCTGGATGCCTGTGTGTGTGTGTCTCTCTCTCTCTGGATGCCTGTGTGTGTGTGTCTCTCTCTCTCTGGATGCCTGCTTGTAAAAGTTTTGGTCGATTCACTTTCCAATCAAAATGTAAATTGAAACAACAGTTTGCAAAGTTTGAAAGTTTTCTCTCTATCGGTGGAGTGTGAGTAAGAACCGAAATATGCTGACGTTTTTCTAGTTCTAGCGCGTGTGTGTGTGTGTGTGTGTGTGTGTGTGTGTGTGTGTGTGTGTGTGTGTGTGGAGATGGGGTTGGGTGGGGATTTGCAGAAATTGGTGGGTGGGTTGTACCAGCAAGCTTCAAAGAGAGATACAAATGGATGGTGTAGTTTCTCATTGGAGTGTGTGTGTGTGTGGGAGTGTGTGTGTGTGTGCGCTGTTTTTTTTTCTACCTGAACTAAAATTGACAGAGTAACTGTGTAGGGAGATGTGTGTTTGCTTCATGATACCAAGGGAGAGGGGGAGATGCTGCAATTTGGAAAAATATGTATTTTCGTACATCTGAAAGAGACATTTTCTTTTTCATGAAAAGCTTTTGGAAAGATGTGCTAGAGATGCCTCGTTAACACACACTCTCTCTCTCTCTCTTATGTCTGTCTGTCTCTTTCTCCCTCTCTTATGTCTCTCTCTCTCTCTCTCTCTCCCTCTCTCTCTCTCTCTCTCTCTCTCCCTCCCTCCCTCCCTCCCTCCCTCCCTCCCTCCCTCCCTCCCTTCCTCCCTCCCTCCCTCTCTCCAGGCCAACCCTAACGAACTGACAAACGGAGTGATCAACTCAGCTTTCATGCTTCTCTTCAAAGACTCCATAAGGCTGTTTGCTGCCTACAATGAAGGGGTCATCAACCTATTGGGTAACACACACAGACACAGACTCACACTCATGTCTGGCTGAAATGAAAACTCACACACACACACACACACACACACATGTTGGTACAGTCTGGTTGTCAAGGCAGCAGAGAGTTTTTTGACAAGCTGTCACATAGCTGCTAAGTGCCTCTGTTTCTGTCTCTCCACACAATCACGCACTGGTTGTTCCAGATTGTGTCCTTCCCTTCCTCCATTCCCCTTAAACATTCCCTGCTTCCTCTTTTATTTTATTGTTATGCCATTTCAAAAATGTCCAAGGATTGTTTGGGGTGTGGGGTGGGTGGGGGTTACAAATGTTTGATGTTTGTTTGAAAAAAAAAAAAAAAAAATCAATAAAAGTTGTTTATGGGAAATGTGTGTGTGTGTGTGTGTGTGTGTGTGTTTCCATTCTGTTTCCGTAGAGAAATACTTTGACATGAAGAAGACCCAGTGCAAAGACGCTCTGGACATCTACAAGAAGTTTCTTTACAGGATGACCAAGCTGTCTGAGTTCCTCAAAGTGGCCGAGGTATATTCACACACACACACACACACACACACACACACACACACACACACACACACACACGTTGTTTTTGTCCATTTGGATTTTTTTGGGAAGAGCAAATCCCCCCAAATTTTTTTTTAACTCTTATTTATTTCTTGTCTGTTTGGTGTCTTGGCCACATCCCCAGAACACATTTTCGCACAAAATTTAAACACATATTCACACAAAACTCAAACACACATATACACCCACCCAAAACCCCTTGGATATGTGTATTTTTTCCACATACAGACCTCATACTGCCACAATTTTTGCTCACACAGCGACTGTACAGACACCTGACCTAGACTCTACAACTGCCCTACATTCCCTTAGCAGACACATGCACACACACACACACACAGTATATATATATATATATATATATATATATATATATGTATGTACCGTATGTATATACACACCTTAAAATAAGCCCATAAGATGGAGTGTGTGGTTATGCGCTCCGTTAGGCCCCTGTCCCAGCGCTCCCCACGCTCTTTCATCTGAATCCTTTCTTCCCCCTCTCCCTCTTACTAAGACGGATACTGCTATGGCTCTCTCCTCCGCCCAGCACTCACACACCATCCCTCTTTTACTGTAGTTTTTTTTTGCCCTCTCTCTTTTCTTCTCCTCTCCATCCCTTCTTTTAAAACACCATATAAACACACACACACATACATACATACACACACACATACACACACACACACACACACACACATACACACACACACACAGACACACAGATACACACACATACTTAATATAATAATAATAATATTATATCCGATTTATGTAGCGCTTTTCTCACACTCAAAACGCTTTCAAGCCTTTGTTTCAGAAGGCTTGAAACAGCGAGAATCGGCTACTGTAGCTACAATGGCGGCTCATGTTCTAATGCCTTAATGGATATTATACAGATACATGCTCCCGACCAAATTCCTTTAGTATGTTATTGAATGGAGATCCCTGGGCAGTGAAGAGTGACAATTATTATTATTATTACTTTTTAAAGATGTCACTTATGTGCCTGATTTAACAACTTTCTTAGTAGATTTGACTTTTTTTCAATGGTTTCCATTTTAATTTAACCACATATTCTCTCTGTGGCCCAGCGTTTAATTATTGGAATCAGAAACTGGGCCTCCACTTTTTGATGTACGGCTAATATTTTGTGTGTTTTTAAATATTACAACTTAGTTAATATTTAAAAACACATAAAACCACCACATAAAGCAGGGTGTTAAATGTCTAGAATTACATGAGTAGGGGAATGCACAAAAACACACAAAAACAAACACCTGCACCATCACAACATACAAAAACAAACACCTGCACCATCACAACATACAAAAACAAACACCTGCACCATCACAACATACAAAAACAAACACCTGCACCATCACAACATACAAAAACAAACACCTGCACCATCACAACATACAAAAACAAACACCTGCACCATCACAACACACAAAAACAAACACCTGCACCATCACAACATACAAAAACAAAAAAACCTATCCCATGTTCCCATCGGGGGGGTTCACTTTTAACCATTATTCATATTTTTTGCTGATTTAATCTGATGATAAATGTTTGTTTTTAACAGCTGTTTACAAAGAAAATCAAGCTCATAAATGAAAGTCCTTGCAGGTCTAAATGTTCAATCTGTGTCCTGAAAAGTCCAAATGTCCCGCAAATGTTATCTGTTTTTTTTTCGATGGTTTTTGGCGTAGCTGTCCTAGTTTTATATATTATTATAAATGTGTTGAACATTGTCACACCATGATTCACCGCTCGCCCATACACGCTCCATTCTCATTGGTCAGACATATTTACCACTGTCCAATCACCTGCCAGTCACTCACTCTGTGGATTGGTTGGTCCGTCCGTCCGACCGACCAATCCAAGATGTCAAATTTTTTCCTTGTTTATTTCTGTTGTCGTTTGTGTTGACACACTGCCACTGCATGAAGTAATGATTCCCCTGTTTTTTTTTCTCATCTTATTTTATTCATTTATTTATTTTTCTACAAATGGACCTTTTTTATTTATTTTTTATTCTCCATTTTATCCCACCTACCTTTCCCCACAATTGTTATTTTATATTTATTTATTTATTTATTTTTTGTTTATTTTTTTATTTTTATTTTTATTTTTTTATTTTATTTTTTTCATTTAATTTTGTTTTTGACGACAGCAAGTTGGAATAGATCAGGGAGACATCCCAGATCTCTCACAGGTCAGTGTACATCTCACCTTCCACTTCCTCATCCTCCCTCTCTTTCTCATCCTCCCTCTCTTCCTCATCCTCTCTCTCTTCCTCATCCTCTCTCTCTTCCTCATCCTCCCTCTCTTTCTCATCCTCTCTCTCTTCCTCATCCTCTCTCTCTTCCTCATCCTCTCTCTCTTCCTCATCCTCTCTCTCTTCCTCATCCTCTCTCTCTTCCTCATCCTCTCCCTCTTCCTCATCCTCTCTCTCTTCCTCATCCTCTCTCTCTCTTCCTCATTCTCTCTCTCTTCCTCATCCTCCCTCTCTTCTTTATTATCTGGTTTGTTACGAGCCCGAAATGTAACAGCAACCGGAAATGTATTAAAATCCAAAATGCAATAATCGGTCGATAATTGTTACAAAATGCTGAGCCCAAAACCTAATAACTTTTTGTCCATAATGTAACAACTTATTACAGTATGGAGCGAAATTTTTTTTTACAAATTGCGTAATCATTTTATTCATATATTTAATCAATAATGTATGGACTGAAAGCCTAACTGCTTCAATGTTCATTGTCTCTATGTTGTACTATTCATAGGCATATGTTTGAGTAGAATGAACATTTTGGTTTTTATAATATAAACTACTGACAACATTTCTACCAAATTCCAATGCATTTTTTGTCATGAAGAGCATTTTCAATAAGTAATGTAGAGATGAAGATTGAAGAAAAATCCAACGGTCTCTAAATTTTTTCTGGAGCTGTATATCTAAATACACATTGGGTGCGGGGGGATTTTTATTTTTATTACAATTCTGGTTTGTTAAACTTTGGTCTCTTACATAACTTTCCTTCAACACTTAACGTTGTTTCATTGCTCCATCCATCGACTTGCCCTTTATTTCACCCTCTACGTTATACCTGTGTGTCCCTTCTAACCATCTCACTCCCTCTCCCTCACTCTCCGCCCACTCATATAACCACTACGCACAGCTTTTCTGGTCTAACCTGATGGTATAGTCTTAGCCAACTCCCCTTTGTTTTCATTGATATTCCTGCTTTCTCTCTTTCCCTGTTCTCAACGCTCCTGTATAGGTCCAACAACAGGCCGAAAGTGTGTTTTTTTTAAAAAAGTTTGTTGGTTTAAATACACTTTCAGCACACGGATTCATCAAAACCCCTCTGGAACA
The DNA here is from genome assembly GCA_949357725.1 of Hyperoplus immaculatus. Taxonomy (NCBI): domain Eukaryota; kingdom Metazoa; phylum Chordata; class Actinopteri; order Uranoscopiformes; family Ammodytidae; genus Hyperoplus; species Hyperoplus immaculatus. Next base: position 16,159 of record CASHTC010001116.1, read on the forward strand.
ATCGAAGCTACTAAAGAAATAATGATAATTGCAAGAACAAAGGGCTGAAAATACAAACACTGCGTCACTCCAAGGGAATAGACTCAATGGATTTTGTTTTTGTTTTAATTGTCAAGGATAAAGTTTCCTTTTTATCTCTCTCTGTGTGAAATCAGTTGAATTGCTCCGGGTTTAGTATTTTTCATCCTTCCTAATGATTTTATTGGGAGGGAACCCCTTTGGGACCGTATTGATATATGTGGTCAGGGCAGCACACATTCAAACAGTCAGTGCGTTTATATACAGACTCATAATCGAGTAAATAAACGAATAAGACTTCAACAGGACTTGTAAAATGCATGTAAACACCTTTATCCGATCTACTTCGCACAAAAATAGGCAAATTAACGGACAAGCGAAGTCGGATAAGAACACCTGGATAATTCGTTCATAGTCGGCATTCTACCTGCACGTATACAGGTATCGCATATCAGAGTTTGCGTTGCGAGTTTGCTTTGTGCGATCTTCTTTATTATCAGCCTGCTGCTGTAATAGAATATTTTATGATAATTTAAAAACTATTTTAATTGACCTTCAGGTGTTGACATACTGACTAGATTTATGGATTATTCAATGGACTCAAAAAAAAAGCTGCTACTAACAAGTATTTTCATCCATTTCTGAAACTGAAGAGAGCATAAGGTCTGTACTGAGGATTGACATACATTTGAGTTTAAGTTTCTGACTCAATACATTTACTACTGTAACATTTTACAGCCTAAAAAATCCTTATGGAGTGTAAACCTGGGACTTACCAGCGTGTGTATTGACTGTGTGTGTTAAACTGCACAGGCTGTTGTTAAATAGACGTTTTTCTTCTCCCTTGGTCTATCGCAGAAAACAAAAGGATCTTACATTGTAGGTGGTGGGTTGCATACTGTACTGCTTACCCCCTCCAAACTGCTTTGCCCCCTCCCCCGCCCCCCCGCATGTATGCTCGTGTGTGTGCGTACGTGTGTACGCGCGCAACCAAAACGCACTTAACAAGCATGCTCTTGCTTTTCCTTTTTCAGTGTGCAGCGATAAGGGTTTTGACTTGATCAAGTGTGTGTTTGTGTGTGTGTGTGTCTGTGTGTGTCTGTGTGGTCCTCGGGTGGCTTGCTTGTAGCTCTCATCAAACAAACACACACACACACACACACACACACACACACCCCAATTGAACATTGAGAGATCTGAAACGACGAAGCAAAAAAAAGGCCACGAAACCTCATGAATAGAAAATGATTCTTTCTTCACCCGTCTCTGCCCCCTCCGTCTGCATCTGCATGAAAGGCTCTCCCTGACTCGCCTCATTTAGATTCCACCCCCCACACCCCCCTCCTTCTGTTAGATGTTGTTTATTTCATACTATTTGTCATGCACAACATCACTGCGACGGCATGCATGGCGGCGCTGCTTTAATAGCCAATGACCCGCGCCATAGCCGTGTAATTGCAAAAAAAAAAATTGTGTCAGGGATAGCTTTTTTTTTCGCTGTCTCTTGCCCTGTCACTAAATGGCTAAGTTACAACCGCCATGTGTTAAGGCCTTCAGGAAACCTGGTCTAAAATGTGTGTGTGTGTGTGTGTGTGTGTGTGTGTGTGTGTGTGTGTGTGTGTGTGTGTGTGTGTGTGTGTGTGTGTGTGTGTGTGTGTGTGTGTGTCAGAACCAATATTGACCAGGCACACACACACAGGCTCTTCTTTTCACCTATTCACACCCTCTGACAGTTAAAACCCGGCGCCTTTGGGGCCGCCTTTAGCTCAGTTGGTAGGGCGTCCCCCTCCCGGGCTGGGCCCAGCAGCAGACCCGGGTTCGATTCCCACCCGCGGTCGTTCTCTGCATGTCACTCCCCTCTCTGCCCCATTTCACCTCTGTCTCTCTGCACTATCAAATAAAGCATAAAAATGCCCCAAAAAATATCTTAAAAAAAAAAAAAAAACGGCGCCTTTCTCTTCCGCGCATCGCTGTTTCTTTAACAACCAGGCAAACTGTTTGGCTAGAGCCCGCTGTCTAGCCCGCCGCAGAGGGCCCACAAGTGTCTGTGGTTGTGTCTGTGGTTGTGTGTGTGTGTGTGTGTGTGTGTGTGCGCGTGTGTGCGTGCACGTCTGCAGCCCCTACTCGCTGCACACTTCGCATTCTTGTGGATGGAGACACAGACATGACGTTGTCATATTTTCACAGTTGGGAGAATTTCTCTCTCTCGCTCTCTCTCTCTGTCTCTCTCTCTCTCACACCCTCTCCCTCTCTCTGTCTGTCTCTGTCTCTGTCTCTCACTCTCTCTCACTCTCTCTCTTCTCCACCACAACTATTCATTTTTCTTCTGGTATACTCGTGAAAGATGATACAGTTAATAATGTATCTGAGTCGTGTTCGTTATGACCTCTTGTTTTTCCCCATGATTCTTGTTGAGCATTAATGAGGCTCCTTAACGACCGCCGAACACATTCTGTTGTTATGTGCAACTTTTGAACAGTTCGGAGCTGAACTTGATGTGTGTTTTCTGTAGTAGCTTAGCAACAATCCCCCAAAATAGTAAGTAAAGCTCTCTCACTCACTCACTCCAATCCTTCATGTCTTTTTAAACAGTCCCAGAGCATCTTGGAAACGTGTCAGAGCAGCCGAATCTAATACACACGCCCGCGAACATATTTCTTCTCACCAACACACACACACACACACTCACACTCTCTCTCTCTCACACACACACACACACACACACAGATTCTTAGATGCTCCAAGCGGCCAATAAAGTCCTTGCTGCTGGGTCCTTGCCAGATCGGGAATTGGCAAACGGAGAAAGCCTTAACGTTAAGATGCTTTTGTTGAAGCCTGGGGCCTGAGTTTCACAAAACTATGGAGGATAGCTTATTCCTTTGCTGTCTCTTAACTCAGACTCTCTCTCTCTCTCTCTCTCGCTCTCTCTCTCTCTCTCTCTCTCTCTCTCTCACCCACCACAAAGAGTGTTTCATAGAGTCTGGTCTGGCCCTCAACTGCTATTTTCTGGAGAAGTAAATATGTAAAGGTGAAAAAAAAAAAAAAAAAAAAAAAAAAAAAAAAGATTAGAGTTCCATTTCCCATGTCGAGTCACAGTGTGTGGAGACTATTGGATGAAATACGCCCGGCAATATACTGACAATCTAGAGTCCCATGGAGCACATCCTTGAGCAATCATTGTGGCAGTATGACGCACGATTAGCAGGACAAAAGAGGCGAAAAAAAATACTTCAGTGTTTGAAGTTGAAAATGTGAAAATGAAAGGAACACAATTGATGGCCCTCAGTTCGCGTGAAGTCAGGAGTAGAATTGGTGCGACCTCTCTCTCACCGCTATCCACCTTTCCCCTCGCTCTTCCGTTTTTCTGCCTTTGTTCTCTCTCTTCTCTCTATCTCTCTCTATCCCTCTCTCTACCTCTCTGTCTCTGTGTGTCTCTCTCTCTCTCTCTAATTCTCCTGCTAACAGTGTGAATGTGTTTGCTGCATGTTGCCATGGCTATACTTGGAGCCTGATGCTCTCTGTTACCTTCCTGTGAGACCAACTAACTTTGTGTGTGTGTGTAGATATGTGTGTGTGTCTATATTTATATGTGTGTGTGTGTGTCTGCTAAGTACATATGAGTGTGACAGAAAGTGTGATGGGATGCTGAGAATAATTGAGTTGTTTGCTGTATTTCTTCCTCCATTTTCCATGATATTTGCTCACATGTATCCCCCCCCCCCCCCCCCCAGGCCCCCAGCTCCCTCCTGGAGGCTCTAGAGCAGCACCTGGCCTCTCTGGAAGGCAAGAAGACCAAGGAACTCAATGCAGACACCAGGTACACATCCCAATCTGTTGCTTAGTTACATCAGGCTTTCTCGAAAACACATCACAGTAATCAAGACTTATGACAGAGAAAGTCCTATTTCAACTCAAACCTGCAGTGTGTAGAATTTTGGGTTTTATTTCCTAGCAGATTTTGTAGAAAGTAATTATAATATCCATAAGTACATTTAATTTAGTGCATAATAGCTGACTTTTTTTTTTTTATTATTATTTTTTCCCTTAGAAAGGGTCTCATATATGTCCATATTTCTCCATACCTTGGACCAAGGCCAGTCGCTGCCATTTTGGAAGTGTCATAGTTGGAATGTCATCAGATGCATTGTTTAAAATTTAGAATTGTTCTTGTCCTTGAAGGCCACTGTAGCTTCTGTTATTTTTTTATTTTTTATTATTATTCTTCTGAACAATTACACACAATACATAATTTTCTCATTGCATATTCATACATATTACTTTGTGTTATCGTCCGAAGGGAAGCAGGAGAAGCCAAAGGCTTATCGGGTCCCGCCCCCACTGCCATAAGATTCAGATACACAGCTACTACAGTTAGAAAAAATTTTTTTTTCTTTTTTTTTAAGAAGAATCATTCTAAAACACAGATAATTTTAGGTCTCTAATTTCCTCTCTGCCTGTGACAATGCAGATATGGCCTTGTCCAATTCTTCTCTAGTAGCCTAAACACATCTGCAAAAGTATTCAAAACAGTCAGTGTGTCTGCTGACCTCGGCTACAGTCCCAAAACATGCAGTGTATTTACAAATTCTTCAGTCAGAGAAAGTCTTCCATTTTTGAATCGGGTGTTCTGAACACACAGCTGATAATTAACAATAGCAGAGCACATTGTATTTACGATTTCAAGCCTTATATTTTGACACAAACCAGTTTAAATCCCTTTAGTTCAAAGTCCATGCTATTGCCTTCTTTAATCCAAAAAGTCCATGCTTTTGCCTTCTTTAATCCTCGTCAGGGTTGGGGTTACCCAGGGAGTGTTGCATTCTAGAACTTTGTAGAACTTTCTTGATGAGGTCATATTACACACTGCACCTTTTAAGGTCACCTAGAATGCAACGTTAATATGGGTCCCCGGTGTGTCTAAAGACTCCCAAAGTATGAGGGGGAAAAAAAATAATCTCTCTTTTTCTCCACCTGTACCTATCTGTGTTTAAAAACCCTCAGATTTAGCACCCTTATGACGTCATAAAGGGAGTAGCCATGATCCCTCATTAACAACATTTACATACAAAGACTCTAAAATGGAGCGTTTCAGACAGAGGCTGAAAAAAGGAGATTAAGCAATGGCAATGTGACAAAAATATAACGTTTTTTTTCGGACACTACACCATTAAAAAAAAGTTCCTAGTAGACACCCAATTTACAATTTTGAACCTGAAAATTAGCATAATTGGTACACATTTAAATATATCACACCAATAAACACCTAAGGGACAGAAACTAGAGTTATTTAGTTTTTTTTAAGATTATTTTTGGGCATTTTAAAGCTTTATTAGATAGTACAGAGTTGAAATGGGGAGAGAGAGAGAGAGAGAGAGAGAGAGGGGGGGGGATGACCTGCAGTAAAGGTCCACGGGTCGGATTTGAACCCGCGACCACTGTAACGAAGGCCAGAGCCGATATGGTACGCGCTCTATCCACTACGCCACCAGAGCGCTCGAGAAACTAGAGTTGTTTAAGTTTATTTTCTTATGTCGGAAACTACACCATTAAAAAAAAAAGTTCCTAGTAGAAACCCAAATTACAATTTTTTTTTACCTAAAAAAGTTAGCCAAATAGATGGACCTTTAAAGATAGCTCACCTACGGGACAGAATTAGAGTTATTAGAGTTTGTCTTCTCATGTCTGTGCAGGGCGTCCACTCTGTCCAGCGCGGTGAACTCTCTGTCCTCCACCGGCATGTCCTTCAGCCGCATGGACGAGAAGGAGAAGCAGCAAGCACTGGAGGAGGAGCAGGCCAGGCTGCAGGCGCTCAAGGTAACTACACACGGTGGACTTTCTATCAATGGGAAGTGAATGAATGAATGAATTAATGATTTATTTCAAATATGCAACAACAATACAATAATAATAATGCATCCACAGGAGTCAGCCCTAGTGACTCCTGCACTGATAAGGCCGCCAAGCTCTCTATAAAAATGCCACAACATATTTGAAAAGGGGTGTGAAGAAGTAAACACTTGTTCAATCCCACCCCACTTCCTTAAACAATATTAACAAGTCAGAAATCAAAATCAAAACTCAAAACTACATGTTTCCTTCAGACTAATTTCTAATTTTCATGATATCAATTCTATGTATCAACACTTGCATATCTGTACACCATACCGGTGCACATAGATACCCACAAGAGTACAATGGTCTCTACTTATATAGCGCTATATTTTCCCATGTTTTTTCACACACCCAAAGCCCTTTACATTGTTTTGTACATACTGTAGTAATCCAATCACACACACACAGACACACATTCATACACCGATAGCAGCAGCTACCACGCAGGGTGCCACGCAAGCTAACTATCAGGAGACATTCAGGGTTCAGTGTCTCTTTGCCCAGGGACACTTTGACATGTGGCGGGGAGACGGGGGATCGAACCACCGACCCTGCAACCCAGTGGACGACCGCCCTACACACTTCACCACAGCCGCCCTACTTCTACTTAAATCACCTCTGAATCAGGGGGTCAGACTCAGTGCTGTGTTAGCAGAAAGGCTACATTAGCACCAGGTGTAGACTTTACTGCTGTTGTGGCTTTTTCCCCTTTGTTTTAAAGCAGCTCTCAGCAGCTTAAAAAGTCCTTAACTTAACAGGATTTATGAGACGTGCATTTTTAATTTTTGGTCCCATTTCACAGCTGGTGTTAACATGTGATCGGAGTGCTGCTGGCTGTTGCAACCCTTTGTTATTCCTTTGTCCTTTATTCTTAATCAGTATGATTTGAACTCCGTCATTGTTATTTGCTTGATTTTCTCCAGTGACACAAAAACACACAGTTTTCTCCTCAAAGTAAATTGAATGATAAATACATATTATGAAAGTTTAACTAAATAAAATAAATACATTTAATTTAAAAAATAAAAAATAATTCTCATGCTCAACTTAGCGCTTTAGTTAATAGTGATACCACTTGAATTTATAAGATTTTTTGCAGCTCAAATTGGTTTCTCAATACAACTTTTTATTAACATATTCATTATAACACCTCAACACCTTTTTAAATGGTCCTGAATGCGTACAAAACAGTGTACTGCCCCTTTAACTCGTGCTCCTGCTTATCCTGATAGTGGGACATTCAGGGACAGATTCCATCCACTGGAGAAGATATTAGAAAAAATAACAGTTTCTCCTCATTCCACATTGTTTATCCTCGTCAGGCCGTTTATCTTTGTTTGCCTCTGTGTGTGTGTGTCTGCTTTTGTGCGTGGGTGCCTGTGTGTGTGTGTGTGTGTGTGCGCGTCTGCGTGGGTGCCTGTGTGTGTGTGTGTGCGCGTCTGCGTCTGCGTCTGTGTGTGTGTGTGTGTGTGTGTGTGTGTGTGTGCAAATATTCCTCCCGAATGTTTTTTATTTGCACTGTGAGAAAGCACACAGGGAGCCACTGAGAACCAAAGTCAAATGTCTTGTTTGTGTCAGGAGACGAGGCCAAAGGGAGGCGATCTCATGTTCATTCTAAAATGTCACGTGACGGGCGGTCTAACAATAATCTTGTAGTGGTTTGTATATTCAATTTAAAGGTGCTTGAGGAACTTTCAGTTTGTGTTAATTCTTGCGCCCCCTTTTTGGACAAAAGCGGTAGTGTTTTTTTAACTACACCAGCTGTTGTTCCTGAGTGAGTGTATACCCCATGACAAAGGCATTAAAAAATAGAATTCTTTGCACTGATGGTCTCGTTTGCTGTTACATGTAATTTATGATCATCGGATGAAAAATGAGACTACCATCTAGGATTAAACTGATTTCGCTTTTGAGGTCAGAAAAACCAGGGGTTATTGTTAAGACAGGAGCCTTTCTGAGAACTGTCCTGCCATTGTTTAAGTAATGTTTTTGGTTTTAGTTTTAGTTTTGTCCTTGCCGTACACCATTGTTTGTTTGTAATGATATAATTTGAATTGTGTGCTCCATGCCATGTGCTATAGCCGTGAGCCGTAATAAATAAATAAATGAATGAAATGAGAAATATTTAAAAGTTCCTCGTAGCACCTATAAGCAATGATAAATAGCTAATTCAAAAACATATACTGTAAACCTATAAGTGCGTATACCTACGCACTACTACAGTTTGCTGTGCTGTAGAAATGCGACTGCTGATTCTTAGCTTTACATTGAGGTCTGAACTGCGGTTGAGGATAAAGTCCGAGAGTCTAGTGAGTGAGTGTGAGTGTGAGTGTGTGTGTGTGCGCGTGTGTGAGAGTCTTGTGTGTGTGTGTGCGTGTGTGAGAGTTGTGTGTGTGTGTGTGTGGAAAAGTCAAGTGTAAAATGTGTTGACATTGCTTTGCTCGGGCCCTGGGAGTCCTTCCTTACAGCAATCTGTAATTGAGTCAGAGCAGCAGAGCTACAAAACAGGCACCCTGCGGCCGTGTGTGTGTGTGTAGGTTTGCAGGTGTGTGTTTGTGTGTTAGGCATGCTCCTATCCTGGCAGAGAAGATACAATATGTGTCTGCTCGTGTTGCCAATGTTTCTATGTGTGTGTGAGAGACAAGCATGTGTATAACCTGGCAGATGAGGTACTGTGTGTGTGTGTGCGCGCGCACTGCCAGCGTGTGTTTGTTTGTGTGTTTGTGCGGGCTCTTGATTGGATTCTAGCGCCGTGTTTACTCAGTGCCCTTGGTTGCCCTGTTCCTGCCAAGGTCCGCTGATTACCTTTGGGGGGTTTTAGTTTAGAAACGAGAGGGAAGATAGAGTGAGTGTGATCATAACAATGTACTGGACGGAGTGAGAGAGAGAGAAGGGGTGAAGTGGGGTCATCCAAATACTCAAGTCCAGCTGTCTGCGCACTCTGGTGTCCGTATGGGGGAGACACACACACACACACACACACACACACGCACACACACACACACACACACACACACACACACACACACACACACACACACACACACACACACACACACACACAGGTAGACTTCTATCTTCGTGAGGACCCTCGTTGACATAATGCATTCCCTAGCCCTTAACCATCAGAACTAAATACCTAACCCCAACCCTTACACTAACCCTAACCTAAACCTAGATCACACCTGGAACCAACAATCTTGTGTTGAGCCTCAAACAGGCCTTTTGAAGAAGTGAGGACCAGGAAAAATGTCCTCACTTTCCAAAAATGTTCTCACTTAGATGGTTAAAAGCTCTCTCTCACACACACACACACACACACACACACACACACACACACACACACACACACACACACACACACACACACACACACACACACACACACACACACACACACACTCTCATAGACTCATACAAAAACACTTACACACTCGGCTACTGTCCAGCTGTAGCCCAAACAATAAGAGCAGTTTCCATTTGTTCGTCAACACGTTGTCAGAAAATGAATGAAGGGCTTTCGACCCGGCGGAGGCTGGCACCACGGGGGACTCTATTTATTACTCTGCTCATAAACCAAATCCCTTCTTTAAAGGTGCAAGGAAAGGTGGCACACACACACACACACACACACACACACACACACACACACACACACACACACACACACACACACACACACACACACACACACACACACACACACACACACTCGCACACACACACACACACACACTCGCACACGCACACACACATACACACACGCAAGAAAAGGCGGATGAAGTGAAGAAGAGAGAATTTCCATAACCTTAAAGTTAGAGTTTTCTAGCTGAATGGAAACACTGTGTGTAGATAAAACAGACACAGGCGCACAGCGAGACACACACACACACACACACACACACACACACACACACACACACACACACACACACACACACACACACACACACACACACACGAACACACACAAAGGCGCACAGCGAGACTGGGGTCAGTGTTTGTCTGTGGCGATCCATACTAACACATCTTCTCCTATTGTTGTGCAGTGAATTGCTTTTCCTTTGTACCACCGAAACACTACATCTCTGGATTTCTTTTAAGCTATTGTTGTTATATTTCCAACTACATGTTTTATAAGTCTAGAGGGGCCAGGGGAGTTTCTCTAAGCTGAAAATGTATAGGAGAACCTTCAAAGTAACCATAGGATATATGGGAGTGAGTTGTATCGGCTGGTGAAATAACTTAGGATTTTTTTATCAACTCTGCCTCGTTGCATGCAGACTCACACACACACACGCACTCACACACTCACTCACTCACTCACTCACTCACTCACTCACTCACTCACTCACTCACTCACTCACTCACTCACTCACTCACTCACTCACTCACTCACTCACTCACTCACTCACTCACTCACTCACTCACTCACTCACTCACTCACTCACTCTCTCTCTCTCTATCTCTCTCTCTCTGTCCCTCTCTCTCTCCCTCTCTCTCTCCCTCTCTCTCACTCCCTTTCTCTCTCTCTCTCTCCCTCTCTCTCACTCCCTTTCTCTCTCTCTCTCTCCCTCTCTCTCTCCCCCCCACCAGGCTTCTTCTTCTGCCTTTTAATGTTGTCACGTGGAATCAACTGGAAAACAATGTAAAATTCAGAACCAATGGGCTTGCTTTGTGAGTGAATTCATTTCAGTGTAGAGACTATCTCTTGAAGCTCTCCTGCTGATGTGTGTGTATCTCTTTAGCGAACAGAGCAACGGTTCGCCAATTTCAGCTTGCACCTGTGTCTCAGCGGGATACTGTTTGGCTGAGGTTTTGTGTTTTGGTATTTTTTTGTTAGGAGAAGCCAGTATAATTAGTCTGAAAGTGCGATAAACTAAATTGTCTGTCATTATATTGTGCGTTCGCTTGAATCTCGCACCAGCAGGAGACCTTGGCAGACTTAACCAAAGCATTGAACGGCCTCCGGAAAAATTCAGTTGGGTGAATGCCTGGACTGTTGTCTTTTAAAGCCAAGAGATATCGGGCTATAGCGGCAACAGCTGTCCAATGTAAACAATGTGTGGACTCCGTGGGCTGTTTGTGAGGAGGAGATTGTGACGCTGTGTGTGTGTGTGTGACCAGTGCTTGTAATTATTATGATTTTTTTGCCTACCGGTTCTTGAATAAACAATGTTTTTGCCTGCCGTGTGTCACAACTCTACTGTATGATTTGGGTGTTGCTTCTTCGGCGCGAAGATATTGCTAGAACTTAGAACTGAGAGTGTGTGTGCTCGGGCCAGAGAATGTGTTTGTCATTGTCCAGGACTTGGCTTTACTGAAAACAAGACTCTAATTCATTTCCAAAGGGAAGTGACTGTTTAACCATTGTCTTCCTGATAACATCGCTGATAACATGTTTTTTTTTTCTTTTGTGTGTGTGTGTCTGT